>JAQIXL010000664.1:0-26923 GCA_034700245.1 Poikilolaimus oxycercus | reverse complement strand
AGGCCTTTCTCGATGATCTCCTCGGCCTTCGGACCGCGAACGGTGCAGTGAACGGAGATCTTCTCGTTGCGGCGAATACCGAACGAGCGCACGGTGTATCGCGCCTTCGAGAAGACCGGCTGCTGACCCGTTAGCTGCTCCAGCACCTATAAGACCGCCATACATTACACGACCAAATAAGAACACTCAAAAATGCTTCCATGCGCCGCGAACAAACCTTGGCAGCACGGGTGAGCCTGTCACCGGACTCGCCGACACAGATGTTGAGGCAAAGCTTCTGGATCTGGAGTTCGCGCATCGGGTTTTTCGCCTTCTTCTCGCGCGTCTCGGTCAGCTTCGTCAGTCTTCCCATTTTTGTGCCTGTTCCGCTGCAAAACAATGTCAAGCTTAATAAAAGCGCGTTATAAGTACAGCGCAAACGAACAAACGTACACGCGGCAGATAAAAACCGGAAAAAGCTGAATTCTAAGGAAAGCACGGTTCGAATTGAACAAGCTAGGAGCAAGGAATAAAACAACCAATCACGATGAGAACAATCACGAACTGCGCTACTTCACACCTCCGAGGAGGCGAGAGGCGAAAAATTTTGATCTCTAAAGCTAGCACCACACTTTATTTGGCGTGCAAGCGGACACATTTTTTGCCGCTGGCTTTGCCGTCGTTGTTTCCGTCTTATTTGCCTTGCTTAGGTTCCTTTTTGTTCTCTTGAAGCGCATTTCGGATCAGCTTCCCGAAGATTTTTGCCTTTTGTTTGATAAGACGAAACTCACGATCTCAGATTTCGAATGCTCTGCTAAATCGGGCCGTTTTACAAAAACAAATATTCTTTTGTTTAGTCTTTTTACATTCTCTAGTTTATAAGTGCACCTTTTCGCCTTTTCAAGAACGTCGTGAAACTAACTTTAAAAAAGTGAAACGTTCTTGGTGCGCGCTAGGCGTTCCATTCTTGGCGTACATGATGTTTTTCGCGCCCGCGGCGGCGCGTCGAACCAGTTCAGTCGCTTCTTCGCACTCTGTCGATGCGATCATGTCGCTTTCTGCATGTGTCGAGGTGCTAACTTGGAACAAGTGGCGTAGTCGTTCAATTGTGTGGACATACTGCCTTCGATCGTTTCTTCTCTGACTTTATTTTTGGCGCTTAGAAGTTTTCTACTCCTCTGCTACACTTCAACACTTCCTTTGCTTTTCTTTAATTGTTTTGCTTGTAGAAAGTCATGACGAATGCCGCAATTTATTGAACCGACTGCGGCTTCTACTCGTCTTTGACACTGAAATATTTTCAGATGTCGTATCAGCCGTCGACATCTGGATTGCCGACGGTTCGAGTAGTGAGAACAACCGTACCGGGTGTGGCCGCAACAAGCAGTTCGATGTTGAACTCCGGTTCCCAGCCGGGTCCGTCTACGTCTACAGTTAATCTTCCTGCACAATCAAGCAACTGTAAGTTACCTTTTACATGCAGTTTCCTGTTTTTCAGCTACAAATCAGTACGAAACAGCACAGAACAGTGCTCGAAAGGTGGCCGAAGTGTTTCTCACGGCCGGGCACGCCTTCCAGAAACTTGGCGACCTCAGTCTTCAGGTTTGTTCATGCTTATTATCCAATTTCGTTGAGTTACAGTTGCATGGATCAGTCAGCGACCCCGAGGAAAGAAAGTGGAGTGATGGAGATGTGGATCGGCTACGTGATGCTTTGACTCGGTTTGTGTTTCGTTTCAAGTTGAGTATTTTTTATTTTTTAGATTTGCTCATGAACTGGACACAATTGGTGAATCAGTACAAGGAAGAGCGGCAAAAATGATGAAGACGGATGTGAAGCGGCGACTTACTGAACCGCCCACCGTGCCTATGGCTGCCACTCCGACACCAATGGTTCGTCGAACCATCGCACCGGGGATCGCGTCGGGCATCCACGGCTCAAGTCTTGGACCGTCAGGCGTTAAACGAATGTCGCCTTATGCTCGACCCATTGTTGGGAGAGCTGTCGCTTCTGCCCAGAGTGGCTTGAGACCCGTTCAGGTATAACGCTTTTTAATCTGTATCAGTGTTTCACGTTTGTAGAAGTTTCAAGTTCATATCCAGCCGCAACATCAACAGCTGCATCTTCAACCTCTTTCATCATCGGGTTCATCTCCAATGCATTTGATAGCCACGACATCGTCTTCGTCCACTCAGCAGGGCGGAACGACAGGCGTTCAAGCTGAATCCGTCACGCATCACTACGTGAATACTCGCTCTCACACGGCGGACATAGGCCCTTCGGGATTTTGAGATGTCTTCGCCTTCTCATTTAGAATTCTTTGAGCATTATTTCCTCTCTAAATCGGCCTTGTCTGAAAACAAAATTTCATCTCACTTGGTGTCTCTGTGCCCGAAATTTTCCTCACTTGAAATTGTTTCCAAGAGATGTGGTTCTGTTTGTTGGCTGCTAGGACTCGTCTCCCTCATTCTTCCTGCCTTGTTTGAGTTGTATCAATACAAGTCCGGGTATTTCACTCTTCCTCCTTTTGAGTTCCACTTCAAACTGCAAAATTGCCATTCAGGTTCTGTTTTGTGCAGCGGCTCCCATCGCCACTGCCTTCCTCGCATTCTTCACCGTTGCTAGAATTAGTGGGCTGCTCTTCATCGAAATAATATGCCTAGCGAGCAATTTCAACGAGATTCATCATCTCTCTCATACGTTTTCATGTCGTCCATTTTCTTTCCTCGCACTGAACGTTATCGCGTGGCGCTTTTCGTGATGTTTTGGTATCGTGGCATAGCTAATAAACCAAGGTTTAGGTCGAACTCCGTGGCATGGGAAGTGCACGGAAGACGAAGTCGCCGACGGCGACGCCTCGCAGAAAGTCGAAGACCACACCGAAGCAGGACATTGGCGAGCTGATGAAGCAAATTCGCAAAGTGGAGATCCATGTGCCGCGTGCGAGGTTGGTTCTCGGGCTGAGACTATTTGTCTTCAGTCCCGAAGATATCGCTAGATTGCTCGAGTAGTTTAGTGGTACGAAGAAGAAGCAGCCTGTTAAGCGACTCCATTCAACCGTCAGCGATGCACCAACTACTTCTAGTGATGCTCAACTGGAAACTCCACCAGTAAAAAAGAAAAAGCTTGGTGGCACTCAATAGTGAGTCGAAATCTTTTTATAAGTTAAAAATTTTAGTCGAAAACTGAGGGAATTGCGAGAGAAAGAGAAGGCTATGGCTTCTGGCTCCTCTGCTTCAGCAAAGTGCAGCCCAGTTGAAGATTCGAAGAAATCAAGAAGCAACAAGAACCCGCCAGAAACTCCTGTTGGTGTCCATTTTCTCTGTCAACTCTCTTCTTGTAGAAGACTTCAGTGCCGAAGTCGCGTCGATCTAATCAAATGCCGAGAAGTTCGAAGAAGCGACCTCAATCATCGGACGGTCTTAAGACCCCAAAGTAAATAGTTATACGACTATTGCTCATCCGCATAGACGAGAAGTAAAATCTCATTCAACTGAGCCACCGCCAGCAACGTCGCCTCTGACATCTACCCGCAGGCCGGGTCGTCCACGTGGATCGAGGACCGTTCATCGTTCACTCGGGTCGCCGGGCACGCCAGCTAATGTTGATGACAAGTCCCCGATCAAAACACGGGCACTGCAGAAGAAGAAGTTGGTTTGCTTTTGTAGATTTAAATGCTGCTATTCGCGCTTCTTTTTTTTTGACTTTTCGTTGTCTAAATGTTGAATTTGCAGACACAAGGAGGAGGTCCGTGGTCTTCCCAAATGTGGTCTCTGTGGCGGTGTTGGAGACACGGAAGAATTCCTCACGTGTGCTCGATGCAACACTCGCTGTGAGATCTATTCTCTTGTTTCATGTCCAATTTCAGATCACGCTTATCGCTGTCTTCACTACAGCACCGCCCACGTGGCAGCATTGAGGAAGAAAGCTGCGGAATGGAGTGGCATTAAAGGTTCGACAAATAAGTTCGGGTGCATATCCATTGTGCTTAGATGCTTCTGTGGGTTCGTCAAAGTCTTTGTCACCGATTCGTTCGGCGAAACGGCAAGCCGGCGAGTGGACATGCGCGAAATGTGCTCGGTGTGCGACTTGTGGAGAGTATATCGACGACCCAGGCAACGTGGAGTGTCAAACTTGTGCACGCGTCTATCATGAAAGGTAAATTTTTAGTTTGGAAATATACATTCTTTGACTTTTCAGATGTATTCCAGTGGGACTGGAGACTCAACCAGAGCATTTTCGTTGTCGTGCATGCGGGTCAAAGCCCGAGTCAGCAAAGAAACGCCGTAGCATGTTCGTTTCTCTGCTTTCCAATTTTATACAAAGTTTTCAGTAAACAGGAAACTCCATCTCTAGCTGAAAGTGTTGAGGGCACCTCCGGTGCTTCGTCCATTGTAGCTTCAACACCAGGAACATCAGAAAGCACGTTGAAAGGAGGTCGACGCCGTACGGGAGATGGTCCTCTTTCGGGGCTGAAGATGAAGAAAGTTCGTTAAGGTGTTGATGCAAATAATTGCCCTTAGGGATATGCTTATGTTGGAGCTCCAATACCTTTGCCGAGTGAAGCCATCGAGGGAATACTCGAAGCAAGAACTGAACTCCACGATCGTCTGCTCGACTTATACACGGAAGATCAAGTCAGTTGTGCTTGTACTGGAAGATGTCTTAGGAGCGATGGAGAGCGGCATCATGCAGTCCTCAGCGACATCGTTCACCGGCCAAATCCCCTCCACGGATGGCGGAGAGACTGAAGGACATGGCGAATCCCGAAGATCTGGACCTGTTTTTGGCAGCGGAGCGCGAGCTGGAACAGGAGATGTCGAAGAAGCAACTTGAACCCTCGCCTAGCCCTCCACCGCTGCTTCCAACTTCGCCTCTGGTGAAGAAAGGAACAAAGTCCGGGAAAATAGGTAGCTTTTTGACATATAATTGGCAAGTGTCTTGTTGTCGTTTTTAGAGAAGCCAAAGCTTCGTGAGCAATGGGTCCGGCTCAGTACGAGGACAGTGAAGATGAGGACACATGCAGAGTCTCCATATCCCGAAGATGTAAGAGATCGTTTGTAAGGCAAGTAGATGTTTTGCAGATTCGATGTGCACCGGAGATCCTCATTTGTACGTTTTGCTTGGAGCCCTTCAAAGATCCATCAAACTTCGAAATCCACGTGGTAAGTGCAAAAGTATTGCAGAAACGTTTTTGTTTCAGAAAAATTGTCCATGGAAGAGTCCGCCTGGTGTGGAAATCTATCGAGATGGCAACATTTCCTTCTTCGAGATTAATGGCGAGCAGTGGAAGGTGAGTGAAGGAGAAGTATGTGCATAGCTCGATTCAGCGTTATGCTCTGAACTTGTGCTTGCTTGGCAAATTGTTCATTTCATCGAAGACCCTTCACGAATACGATCAAGTTGGCAATTTCTACTTCTATGCCCTCACTGAATATGAAGAAAGCCTGGGCTTTCGAATCGCTGGATATTTCTCAAAGGTTGTCTTGTTTTCCACTTTTTGATCGCGAATCTTAGGAGAAGACACCAAGTAAGAACAACAACTTGAGCTGCTTGTTGACGCTGCCAATGTGTCAACGGAAGGGATACGGCACACTTCTCATCGACATGAGTAAGTCCAGGTTAAAACGCACTGGAACTCGCTTTCTGTGTAGGCTATGAACTTTCTCGACTTGAGCGTAAAGTTGGTGGACCTGAGCATCCGGTTTCGGATCAGGGACTTATCACCTATCGGAAGTATTGGTTGGCAAGAGTTCTTGCATATCTCCGAGCAAAACGTGGTCAAACGGCCGTCTCCATCAAGCAGGTTTGAAGCGATCTTTTGTATCTCCTAATCTCACCAGATTGCCATTGATACACGGATTTATCACACGAAGATCATGCAAGTGCTGCAGAAGAACGATCTTTTGAAGACGAAGGACGGTGTATGCTACATCAAGATGAGGGTGAGCGAATTGACTTCATTTTCTCAGTTGATGATGTGAATGTTTAGAAAGCTTTGCGCTTGCCTCTTCACAACTTGAGGGTCAGACTTTTGAAGTCCGACGCCATTCACTGGAAGCCGTCCTTCGACGAGACGCTTCTCGATGCAAACAAACTCAATCCGTACACAATGACTACCGGCCTCGGTGGACATGAAGTCCTCAAATAGTGGCGTTGATCTTCTCTTTCCTCTTCCGTTTCATGCTTACTTTGATTGATTCGGATTGTCTCACTACAATCGTTGCTTCAGTTGAAACTGTTGGATGTGTTCACTACCCCCTCATGTATATGTGTATCCTGTTGAATCTCACTTGTCTGAAGTTGTACGAGTTGTCATATCCCGTGTGTATCGGCACTTCTTGACGGGAATGCCTAATGAAAGTGAGGTAAAAGTAACTATTATTCTGTTTGCTTAAAAGTCGTTGAATCGACTGACATTTCTATATCTGACGGTTGATGGAAACGAGGAATGCGTGGGGTGAATGGATCTCGCGTGCTCATCAGTGACGAGAGGGGGTCAGAACAAAGGGCATTTGAAAGATGTTGCACGCATCTGAGCGAGAGGGTTGTGCAGGCCAAAGTTGTTTTTGAACGTTGAGAGAAGGGAGCGGGTTGTTGCCTATGGAAACCGGCGGTGTCCTCTTGCTTGGGGAACGCCGCCCAAGGAAGGCAAGCACTCGAACTTCCGGTCACCATTTCGGACCCCCCCCCCCCTTCCCTCCCTCCTCCCCTTTCCTTATTCTCCTTGAGGCGCGCGTCGAGAGTAAACAGCCCTGCAGCTTTCACACTATTTCTATTCTTAGAAAGTTCTGAATAGTTTTTGAAAGCCTCACGCTGCAGGGATGGACGAGGCGATGGAAGTGGCGCCTCCAACGCCACCGGATAGTGGACGTCGTCCAGAAATGTCATATCTGCCACCCGAGGTTTCGCTTTTCCGCGCTTTGATTCCTTGCTTTTTTTAGATTCTTTTGAGCATCTTCAGTCGATGCCCGTCCTTGGATGTGGCGACTCAAGTCCGACGGGTATCTCGGCATTTCTACAATCTCGTTGTTAATGATGCCTGGTGGATGACGAGGATTCAGGTTCACTTTTTTACTCTTTCAAGGACCGCACTTTTAGAAGTCTTCATATCAAATCCAGCTAACGCCAAGTCAATTGGCGGCATCAGATTTCAGCGCTTGGCGAACGGTGCATGCTCTTGAAGTGGAAGCTGCGCGTTGGATACGGTTAGCTTCCTTAGATTCTATCTACATTGATAGTTTGCTTTTCCCCTTATACTGAGTGATTCTCAGGTGGGGAGCAAGAGGACCGCGTGCTCGAACAGCAAATGAAGCTTCTTCCGCGAGTGTTCAGCGGGGAGATGTTGAGATGGGCGAAACGCCGAAGGTGGCAACCGATGCGCATGCTGGTATGCTCATTCATTTTTTTGGTCTTTGATAAAAGCCGTGTGTGTGCTTGTTAAGTTGCATCTTTCAGGAACGGTGGACACGGTGCGTCTCTTCCAGAACTCGAGTGGACATCGTTTCTGTCTCTCCGCTGGACGCGATCGAGCCATCAAACTCTGGGATGTGGACCGGGTTCAGGTAAACCGACACTCTTCGCTCTCACTTACTTGCAGTCTCTGGGAGAGAAGAAGGAGTGGCTAGTCGGCGACAAGCAAGTAGCACACAGTGGCTGGATCTGGAGCATCGACCGACCGACTGAGGGACAGTTCTACACGTGTGGCTGGGACTGTCAAGTGAAGCTCTGGCAGATCGAAGAGAGCAATATTACTGTGAGCTATGATCCGTCTGTCTTGTATATCAGTTTTTGTCTTTAGGAGGTTGTCTCTGCGCGGGTTCCGTCTGCAGCGATGTGTGTGGTTTCGGGACTCAACGTGGCTGGCTCCTCACCCTCGGTCGTCGTTGTCGGCACTTTTTGTCGTCGCCTCTTCTTCTTCGATGCTCGAGCGGGTCCGCTAGCGAAGCTCGAGTCTATGCCCATTCATAAGAAGCAAGCGCTTTCACATCCACTTTCATTCCAATTCGTTCAGAGCAGTTTTTGGCTTAGCACACGACAACAATTGCGTCTATTCGTGTGGAGAAGATCATCGAATCGTGAAGATGGACTGCCGAAATGTGAACAAGCCCGTGACGGAGATCATCCTTGATAATTACGCTCTCGGCTTCTCTCTTGGTCATGGTCAACTCATTGCTGGAACACAGCGAGGGATGGTCATTGCATTCAACGCTAATGATCTCAGGTTTGTCGAAAACGACTTTCTTGAGTTCGCATGCTTAGCGAAGAGTACCGATTCCCGGTCTCCACACAATCAGTTCGCTGCGTCGTCCACACGAGGGCGACTATCCACGCTCTCTCAAAGGACAGAAAACTCTCGGTTTGTCAACATCTCAATTCAACTCGTGTTCTTCAGGTGTATACCGTTGGCTCGAATCCAAAGCTGCTCGGTGTTTCGAAGCAGTTCGACTCGGAGCCGACACGCTTCGATCTCTGTAAAGGTGTGGTTGCTTTTTTCGTCTCACGTGTTCTTCAGGTGATGTCGTCGTGGGCGGCGGTGATGGCTCGTTGACCTTCTGGCCAAAGCCACAACACAACGATTATCCACCTCTTACTTGAAGAATCATCTTTCTCTCCTGTAAGTAAGTACATAAGAAGACTGTGCAGTATTATTGTCGAGTACTTAGCTTGATGTCATCTGAGAGTAGTCGCGTATCCTTTGATTGTGCATTCCTGTCGTTTGATCAACGGCGCTTTCTCTTTTCTTTGTGTCGTCTTTCTATCTTCAATAAACTTCAGCTTTCTTGAGAATTGCTAACATTTCATTTCGACTTTCTGAAATAAAGATCTAACCACACAATGATCCACAAGAGAAAGAGACATGGATGAGAGAGATCTTTTGTGCGTGGAGAAATGGCAGTTGATGGGGAGAAGATGTAACCAGGATCAGCCGGTCTAAAGAGAAAGGGGACAAGGGAAAAGGAGAAAGTGGGCCGCCTCCATCTGGTCTTTGAGACAGACTCCCGAATGAGACGTCGTCCTCTCTTCGTCGTCTTCCTTCTTCTCGCTCTTTCAACTTTGAACCGAGCCGAAGACGAAGATGATCAACCCGATGAGGGTGCGGCAGGCAAGAAGCTCGTCGAAGAAGAAGCTGGCAAGGGTGAGTTGAAGTCTTTCTATTATCTTCGAGAGCCCCCTTCTTTAGCCATCGACCGTCTGGCCGTGAATCTGGCGGGAGCCTTTGTGAAGACGGTCTTCCCCGAGATGGATCGAAAGGGCTCGGGAAACAATAACTTGAAGGAGCTGCAGAAGGAAGCCGAGGAAGAAGAGGAAGAGAGCGAGGCCTCCCGACCGCCAGTCAATTCCAACAACGTCCGACGGGCACCGCAGAACTTCGAGAACCTCCCCGGCTACTCGGGTTTGATCCCTCATTCTGACAAGCCTCCTTCTAGCTGACCAAGCATCGTCTCTCTACAATGCAATTCCACAGCTGCAGAACAGTCCGGCGAATCCCTTCAGTGCCCTCTCCGGAGGCAATCTTCCTACTTCGGCCAACCTCCCTCAGGACTTCCAGCTCCTTCCTCAAGGAGGTCCACAAGCTAGTCTCGGACTTCCCAATATCAACACCGGTAATTCTGAATGAAACTGCCCACCCTCTTACTGCAGGCAGTGAGCAGTCTCTGCTCCAGATCCCGGCTCTTCCTGAGACGTTGACAGCTGGAAACGTGAGCTCTCGTGGAGGATGTTCGAATGATCAAAGGGGCGTTCATGTTGCAGGGCGGGATGCAGTCTCTGAATGCAGTCAGGAACCAGCAATATCTCTCCAAGCTGGCCAAGCACCAACAAGAGCTCAACGAGTACAGCGCCAAGCAACTCGAATACCTCGACCAACAGCGTAAATACCAGCAGTCGATGATCGACCATCAGGCCGGCGCGGCTGTGAGTTGTCTTCACGGATCAGAGCGGCATCTTTCAGCTTCTCCTTCAACAACAACAGCAAGAGATCCTCAACAAGCAACTTCAACGTTTCGAACCTCACGAGCCAAAGCAGTTCCTCGAAGATAACACCGTCGGTGGAAGGGTATGTCTCTCCTTCCATCTCCATCTTCCTCTTTCAGATTCTAAGTGAAAACAGACGAGGCGTGAAGAGGAAGCAGTCGAATCCGCCTGTCGCCGGTATGGCTCTCTTCCCACTTCCACAACTTTTTCAATGTTTCAGAGCCATCCGAGGACGACGTCCTCACGACAGATGCCCAGCTTCGCGAGTACTTCGCCACAGAATACGGCATTGAAATACCTAAGGACGGAGGTGCCTCCCGCTTCCTTCTTTCAGTGTTTTAGGATCGCTTTCTCCAGACGAACGCGCGACACTTCGAATGCTCAAACGCGAGCTTCTCGGCAACAAAGCGAAAGCTGTCAAAGAAGGCAGCTTCAGAGTGATGGACAAGTTCAAACCGTTCGTCTCTCCCTCCTCTGCCTCACATCTCCTTTCAGGAAGGTGAAGGCAGCAAAGCTTCGAGCGGCGAAAGCGCGAGGAGTGAAGACGCAGACGGAGGGGAGCGCCGGCTCTCGGATCTGTTCCGAGTGCAAGGCTGTGGATGTGAAGAGAATGAAAGGAGCCTGGACACAGGTTCTCACTTCTCACTCTCCTATTTCTTCTTCAGATCTATGGTCCTCCAGCAGTGCTCAAGTCCACTTTCTCCACCATTCTCAGTCTCAGCAACTTAGAACTCCAAAGGGGCTCTACCACCACAGCCACGCTGAGCACGAGTGAAGCGAGCTGCGCCGGACTTGAAAGTAGCGCCGATCTTGTTTCAAAACTTCTTCAGTCGGAAAATTCGACCATGGACTGGCCGAAATGAACTTTTTCTTCCGAGACAGCGAGCAAGGCTACGAGTTGCATGAGATGAAGGGACGACTACGGAAGGGAGCAGGCAGCATTCTAACTCTTGACGCCGATCTCTACCATAATCGAAGTTGCCAAAGCGTGAGAATTTGACATTCCAGTGTGCCTCGTCAAATCGGGACCTTCTGAAGCGGAGCAGTACGAGTACATAGTACTCGCTGAAGTGGGAGGACCAAACGCCTGCAAGTCCTATTCCGTCTACGCGCGAAACGTTGACGAATTCAACAGGCGACACTTTGACGACATCAACGAATTCATGAAAGAGGTTTCTCCCAAGGAATGATCGGTACAAAGGGTTGTCTTTAGTCCGTCAGTGACGGATCTGCATTGCCAGTGGCCGGCCTTCCAAAGGCTCAACTCTGCGAACTCGATCGACCATGACATGCCGATGAAGAAACAATGTATAAATTGAACCTTTAATAAGCGTGTTTATCCAAGAGTTCAACGAAAACAACAATCACCGCCGGCGAGAATCAGATGTTCGACGGGTAGAGGAGCTGAAAGCAAGCGCATTAGAACTCGACAAAAAAGACTCGAATTTGAATTTACTGAGCAAAACAAAACTGACCACTTGGACACGCTTTCCCATGGCCTGGGGAGGAAGGTTGTGGAGGAACTTGGCGCGGACGCTGCCGGAGTTGCCGTGCACTCGGGTCACCTTGCCCCAGATGGCTCGGACGCGCGACTCACGCTTTCCGGGAACCTGCAAAGTACAAATTACGAGATGGATGGATAACAGAAAGTGCGACGTGCCGCAACGGTTCCCCGAATCGGTAAAAAAACAGAAACAAAGCTTCCACCTCATTCATCTGTAAAAAAAAAGCACACACCTTGGACTTGTTGTGCGCCTTGTAGACGTAGAGAGCCTTCTTGCCGACGTACCACGACGCGTCCTTCTGGTTGTAGACGCCCTCGAGCTTGAGAATGGCAGTGTGCTCGTACTGGTTGCGCATCGCTCTCTTGTAGCCGGAGAACACGGCCTTCACATACAACCTAGAATAATTTCCATAAGAAAATGTCCAAGAAGGAATTGAAATTTGAATCTTGCCAAAAATACCAACCTTCCGGCATTCTTCGGTCCGTGCTGACGAGTGGCGGTGGCTTCAGCCATTGCTAACCGCTACTTACCTGAAACGGCTCGAGTTTAAGAGTATGGAAAGAACAACAACAGAATGAATCGCGATAAACGTTGAGAGCGACAAATTGATTCAGTAAAACGAATGCGGCCTCGAACTGCTAATTCTTCTCATCGAAAGTGTTTTCTTCTTGGATGCGAATGATCAGCAGGCGCTACTTATTTCTAACTATTGCGAGCACGGTTTACCAACATCCTAAGTCAATCTTGAAACGTCAATGAATACCGAACAACGAGAAACAACCCAAAACACATCAATCCGCAAGAAATCCTCAAATGTGCAAGTACCGTAACCCTCAGCGAGCTATTCTTGACACGACAACTTGCGAATCAGCGCGCCAAATTCGAAACTCGGCAAATGTCCAAGTGGATTTCTTTTCTGTTCGCTGTTTCCTTTTTCTTTGTTTTTCTTGTTTTCTTTATGCGTTTGAGTCATTGACAATTTTTTTTGACGTTGTGTGGTCTCGATGTCGTGGCGTCGAGTGCTGAAACTGGCTGTGCCCGTTGGCACGGCTGCCACGGCTGCTGTCATCGGAGCCTCCTATCTCAACGAAAAGCCGTCTCCATTGTAAGTCAAGTTTTGTCTTCAAATCTCGCTGTGTGGATAACAGACGGCAACTGTGTCGATCTAATGCGCACTTTCAACATGAAGAATCTAAGTGTGCTTTCAGGTTGGCAGTAAGATCCGCACAAGCTTATCGTGGAACAACGAAGCCGTGGGATCAAAATTGGGACCAGCGCGATCCGCTGTCGTTTGTGAATCCGAAGAAGTACAAGGCAGCGACCGAGGCGGATCGTGACGAACTCGTCAAGAAGGCGACACCGACGGCCACTCGACACATCATCCTCGTCCGGCATGGACAGTACCATCAAGACCACGAGGATCTCCACTTGACGGCGATTGGCAAGGAACAAGCCTTGCGAGCCGGTCATCGACTAGCCAGTGCCAAGACCAAGTACGATCGGGTGGCGATTTCTACGATGCGAAGAGCGAAGGAAACTGGAGATCTGATTGTCGAGCAGCTGAAGGACAAAGAGAAGTTGAAGGTTATACACGATCCGCTGCTCGAAGAGGGTTATCCTTTCTATCCTGAACCGAAGCCGACGACATGGTGGGAACCAGATCATCTCTTCTTCCAAGAGAATGCGCGGATAGAAGCTGCCTTTCGGAAGTACATTCATCGAGCGTCGCCCGAGCAGCGACACAATTCCCACGAGATACTCGTCTGCCATGGAAACGTGATTCGTTACTTCGTCGTTCGAGCTCTACAATTCGCGCCTGAAGGATGGCTCCGCTTGAGTCTCGCCAACGGTTCCATCACCAAGATCACAATTCGCCCTGACGGCTCCGTTTCCATTTCGGCCGTTGGTGATTCTGGCCATCTCACCGAAGACCTTACAACTTTTAATTAGTTTCTCTTTCTTCTTGTCCATATTGTATCACCGCTCATCCCGAGTTGCTCCACGACGGTTTCTTGCGCGGTCTTGTCATGTTTTCATCATTCGCGTTCATATCGGGCTGCAGTTCTCAGTTTGCTGGTATAAACAAAATGGTTTCAGGATGGGAATAACCAAGCAATATCTGCGGTTCATCCCAAGTGGCGTTTGCAACATTGTTGCATCGTCAGCGGCTACAGTCCAGGTTTGTCACATCTTTCTATTCAAAAGCTTTTCAGCCACTCGGTGACGCCTCGTGCGCTGCTGCCGCCTGCGAAAAGGTCGTCTTCTACAATCTGCGCACGGGTGAAAAGGTTTTTCTTCGTTTCATAACAAGTGCTCGATTTAGCTCAGCGAGATTGCCGAGTCGAACAAGGCCGTGACGTGCTTGAAGTTTAACAAGTCTCGGCGCTTTTTGGCTGTTGGCTATGCCGACGGACAAGTTCGAGTCTACGATCGGAAATCTGATGGTAATATTCAGAAGAAAGTTTTGAGATGATCTTTGAGACCAGTCAAGAGGCGTTGTCTTTTCCGGGCATCGCAGAGGAGTGAATTGCCTCGCCTTTAGCAACGACGGATTGACACTCGCCTCTGGTGGAAAGGTTTTCATTAGTTTATGTTGAGACAAGACGGTTTTAGGATTCGACGATCATCGTTTGGGATGTAGTGAGCGAGACGGGCCTCTTCCGACTTAATGGGCACAAGGATTCGATCACTCATCTTCTCTTCACGAAAGACGACAAACATTTGGTCTCGAGGTGACTTTCATTTCAATGCAAAACGAGGATTTCAGTTCGAAAGACACGTTTATCAAGTTTTGGAACCTTGGCACGCATAGTTGTTTCTATACGATCACCGAGCATCGATCCGAGGTTTGCTGAACATTTGAAGTATCATTCTATTCAGGTTTACTCGTTTGGTCTCTTTCGAAATGACCAGCTGCTCGTGAGCGCAAGCTCGGAGCTAGAGTTGCCTGTTTTCTCATTGAAATGGCTCGACGTGGATGAAACTGGGGAGGAAAACGAACCAGAGGAAACTAAAGCCAAGAAGGCTGCGATTGATGATGAAGACGACGAACAGATGAATGTAAATTACCACGTTTCAAATGGATATTTGGGTTTAGCGTTTTGTTCGAGTGAAGCTTCGGGGACGTGTTCTCCGACAGTCTTCTGGACGCGCCCTTCAGCTGGCTGTTTCTCCCGACAAGAAGTTTTTCGCTTGCCTAGTTCGTTTCTACCAAGTTCGCATCTCATTTCTTCAGGGTTCAAGTCCGCTTGTGGACGTATTCCGTGTCTACAACGAGGATGAAGAATCTAAGCGGATCACCAAGAAGTTGCGGAAAGCAAAGAGAAAGATTGCTGAAAGGTTGGACTCTTTTGTTAATTCCTACTTTTTCTAGTTATTTCTGCAGAAGATACTTATCAAACTAACTGTTTCAGTGGTGACAGCGCGGACGCTCCGAGTGCAGCGGACGTTTCACGCGACGTTTCTGTGTTGATCGGGAGATGGGGCGAGTTTCGAGCCGAAAGCAAAGTGAAGTGGATCGAGTTCGCTCAGACAATCAAGCAAAGTGGAGACCATACCGACTATCGAGTTCGTGCTTTTACTTCTTTGAAGCTTCATTCAAGTGGCAATTTCCAAAGAAATCATTTCAGCTCTTTATTCTTCATGCAAACAACACGATTCGATGCGAAGCCTTGAGCGTATCGCTAACGAAGGAGGTCGTGAGCACGGAGCAGTTAGGGAATCTTGACAGGGTATGGTCAGGCTTCTCAGAGTTGATATTTCTCTAGCTTGGGCATCGTGACGAGATTCGAAGTATCGCGATGTCTTCGACGGATCAGTCGTTTGTGACTGGCGGCGGATCGCAGCTCATCGTGTGGAGTCGGCACTCACTTCGCCCCACTCATCATCTATCAGCTCCGGATGTGAAAGACGTAACAACGGTGCTCTATGTGACGGGAGACAAGCATGTTGTGGCGGGCACGAAGGTTGATTTACTCCGTCTTCCTATTCAAGCTTTATTTAGTCCGGAACTCTTTTGCTCTTCAATTTGGCCTCGTGCGATCTCGAGGAGACGAAGCCAGCTCATGAAGGCGCCATCTGGGCGACCTGTGCGTTGCATGACAAGAGTGGTTTTGCAACGGCGAGTGCCGACAAGACAGTCAAGTTTTGGACTTATCAGCTCGTCGAAGAAGGACCATTGTACGAGCATTTTAGCAAATCTGTATTTCTATCGTTTTCAGACGCCGATTGTCGATTCGTGAGAAAAGACGTCTTGAGTTGAAGGACGAGGCGCTGTGCTTAACGATATCGAAAGACGGCCGTTTTGTTGCTGTCGGACTTCTGGATAACACAGTTGCTGTTCACTTTCAAGTAACTGATTCAAGGGATCACAAACCTTTTCAGGATTCATTGAAATTCTTCCTTTCTCTGTACGGCCATTCGCTTCCAGTCACAGCTATTGACATCAGTCCTGTAAGCTTCCTTAGTAAGTGACTTAAGCTGGTTCTAGGATAGCAAACTTGTGGCTACTGGATCGGCGGACAAAACCGTGAAGATTTGGGGTCTTGATTTTGGTGATTGCCATCGCTCCTTCTTCGCTCATGATGATGTGTATGTTTTCTGTGCGTTATAAGTTACGATTTGTGAATGCGTTGAATTAGCATATTTACAGAGTCTCTTGTGTGCTGTTCACCCCTGGCGAGGACACGCTTGTCTGGTCGGGAGGAAAGGACGGCAAGCTCAAACAGTGGGATGCTGTCAAGTTCGAAAAAGTCCAGGTCAGTTGCCTCAACACTTCCGATGATTGTGGATGTTTTCTTTTAGACACTCGACGATCATTCGGCGGAGATTCGAGCTATCGCTGGAACATCGACAGGAAACTTTATTGTATGGAAGTCGTTTCTTCGAATTGGTTTAGATCTCGGCGTCTCATGACAAGTCCGTGAGGATGTTCGAGTTGACGGAGGAAATCATCGTTCTTCAAGAAGAGGAAGAAATTGAGAGGGAAGCAGAGTACGAGAAGCATCTCGTTGATGTAAGTTTGTGACTCTTTTGATGAGCTTTTGTTCAGGCAGAAGACGTAGTTGTTGGAGAGGATGAAGGCGAGAAGGAAGCGGATCTTGCCGCGTCGAAGACCATGCAGACAATTACTTCCGTGAGTTAACGGTATTTTCCGAATGCTCTTGCAGATGGAAAGTATTATCGAGGCGATTGATGTAGTGCGGAAGTCTCGAACTGCGGTGCTGGAAGCGAAAGAAGAGGGCACCGAGCCCGAAGTTCATCCTCTTGTGCGAGCACACAAGAGTCCGACGCTCAATCACTTCGTGCTCGATATCATCGCCAAGATTCGTGCCAGGTTTGAACTCTCTTTCTCTCTTCAATCTTTCAGTCATTTGGAAAAGGCTCTTTTGATGTTGCCCCTCAGCTACGTGATCGACATTTTGAAGGCCCTCGACGCGTGCGTTCGCGTCAACTACCGCATTGAGCTCGCTTCGAAAGTCGTCGTTTTCCTTGTCAGGTTTGTTTCCTTTTGTTTTCGAACGTTTCCTTCAGGATTCATCACAGCCATATGGTCAACTCTTTGGAGCTTCTGTCAGTGTTGGAAAGTCTGAAGACTCAATTGCCACTGGCGATTGAAAGAGCCAGGGTGAGTCTTTAGCCTTGTACGTGAAGATCGCTCTTCAGGATGTTTGCGGCTTCAATCTGATGGCTCTGCGCTACATGCAGATGGAGATTGAGGAGCGGCAGGACATCAAACTCTTCGATGACGTCTCAGTTGACAAGAAGAAGAAGAAGACCAGGAAGGCCGTCCTCAAGACTTTGGCCTAATCAGGTTTGGTTACGCTCTTCTTGTTAGTTGTTTTCATTGTTGCCATTGGTTGTTAGTTGGATTGTTACCGAGTTTAATAAAAGTTTATGTGAAGAAGGAAGTGGCACAAGGTTGACGTCTATTTTTTCATTCCGGGGTGGCGAGAGACGCGCGGCGGCGGGCGCAATCGAAGGCGCGCTGCCCGTCGCCGCCTCGCGCCTCAGCTGCTTCCTCGAGTGCAGTCACCTTCGAAGAAGGAACTCGAGACGTCTCTTCTGAAACTTCCACCATCTTTCATCCAGAGTCTTTGGCCGTGGAGATTCAGTCTCCATTTCCTTTTGACTCGCGACCTTGGCCTTGAATCACGTTCAGTGTAGTCGGGCTGCTTCCTTTTTCAACGCAGTCAGAGTCTATTTTGGAGAGTAGACAGATTTGGTGTGTTCCACTGGCGAGAGGTGGTCTACGCCTCTTGTCAATCTCAATTCTTCTTCTCGTCCTTCTCCCTGTCACGGTGTTTCTCTCAACTGACTCGGTGGCAGTTTGTCTTCTCGTGGCTTTCCTTTTCTTCATTCTTCGTTCCTCCTCGTACTTCTCGCGAATATGCAGAGAAGAGCTTTCAGAGACACGGGTAGTGGTGAATGGACGGCACGCCACGGTCTTTCTCCAGTCTTTAACGGGTTCTTCACTTCCTCGTCGTCCACCTCTCCACGATGACCGTCGGCACTCACATCACCGAGATTGTCCGTCAGGGCATCTGGGCCTCTCTCACCGGGGGATGGTGAGTCCACGTCTGAAAGAAGAATCGCCCCAGGTACTACGAGCCGGCACACTCCTCGCTGTGCAACATCGCTCAGCTCTATCTTTGGCTTCTGCTTCTTCTTCTGCCTCTTCTCCTCGGTTTGAGTGCCTCGGGTCATCTCGCCACCCATTACCTCGTCGCTTATGCTCTCTTCATTGCCGTCCTCTTCTTCATCCTCAAGGTGAGAAGACGAAGAGGAGAAGAAGAAAGAACTAGGCTGTTGTCTACTATCTGCACGAGATGTTCGACACGACGGAGCCGATCGTCGTCACGAAGAGCGAGGTGGTGGTGCCGACGACGGAGCACGAGTCCACCACGGCGCATTCCTCCGAGGCCATGGCCACGGGCGACGAGACGGCCAACTTCTATGAGATGATCGAAATGGCTGACATGAGACGAGAGGCGGCAGCCGCCGGTGCAGCCACCGTCGCTGGAGCCGACGATGACGATGAAGGTTGCTGCTTCTTCTTCTCTTCAATTCTGACTCAGACATGACGGATCCAAAGCCGGAGCTGCCCGAGGGTCAAGTCCTCGAATTGGGCGATGACGGTCCAGAGGGAGAGGGAGGACCATCGACGAGTGGCTCGAAGAAGAAGCGCGTCCGCATGGAGGTCTACGAGCCCGACTCCACGCCGCCCGAGTCCTCCCACTGCAGCTTCCACGTCGAAGCAGATGTCCATCATGGAAAGCCCGACGATGACGACGACGACTCGGACGACGCGTCGACGTCGAGTGACAGCGAGTCGAGCGCCCAGCCGACGACCTCCACGACGCTAGCCATCATCGAGCCTCTCCCTCTCACTTTGTTAGTCTTCTTCTTTGAGAAGAGAGAAGATTTCATCCTGAAAAGTGAAAAGAAAGAGATTTCAGAGAGGAGGAGAAGCCCGAGGACGACAACTCCGAGGTGGGCATGGCCCGCAAGATGTCCGAACCCGTGCTGCGTCATCCCGACACGCCAAGGTTGGTGTGAAGAAAGAGAAGAAATGGCAGATTTCCCTCACTCCCTCGACGTCGTCTCAGCGACACGGCTCACGGAAGCGGCGGTGGACACTCGAGTGGAGGTGGAGGGGCGAGCTCGGCGATGGCCCGTCTCCGCTCCTCCTCCTCTTCCGTGGCCATTCCCCCCGTCGTGCGCAAGGTGAAGTCGGCGTTGGATGCTCGCCCCTCAAGAAATGGCTCCAACAGTCAGAGAACTCTCGAGCAATGCACTCAGGTGAGGAAGCGAGGAAGATGTTGAACTTCTCACAGACAACTCGAAAGTCTTTTCCTTCGAAGATGAGCAGCACGGATGCTTTCCCCACTGGCGGTCTTGGTTCTCGGGGAAGACAAGAGAGAATGGCCTCCTCCGACTCTGTCATCAAGGTCTACGACGACGTCGGTGAGAGACCCTCAGATTGTGAGAGTTGACCATTTTGAAGAAGAAGAGGAGACGGACGAGTCAACATCGAAGGCGAAGGAAGAGGACGATAAATGGGATGCCCCTCTGAGTGTGGCAGATTGTCAGGCAAGAGAGTTGTTTCCACGAGTGAGACTCCCTTCAGATCAGCTTCCCTCCCGAAGTGCCCGACTCCGCGAAACCAACCGAGATAGAGACGATCGAGATGCCGACTTGGGACTTCGGCGACGACAACGTCGCCTCCACTTCTCAGGACTCCAAGGCCGCCGCTCAGACAGCCGTCGCCCTTCATCGCACCACTGAGAGACTCGCTGCTGAAGATCAACCTGGTAGTGTTTCCTTCAAGATCTGGACCTGCCCGCAGGTCCCTCCAACTCGACGATGGATCTCAAAGTGGAAATCACGAAGTTCCTCGAGGAACTCATCGACAAGCATCCCGAGACCCTCGACGCGATCGAGAGTGTGAGACAGAGTCGTCTCGCGAATGCCGCCTCGCCTCGCACTCAACCCCCCTCCACCTCCGCCTCCACCTCGGCTGCTCGTCCTCCGCCCTATGGGGGTCATCAGCCTCGATATCGGTAGTTCTCCACAAAGAAAATGGATTGTGCAGACGAGAGTCGCCTGCCTCATCGGCGGCCATGACGGCCTTGTCGGACTTGGCGTTGAAGGACGGTACTCATGTGGCGGCGGGCCACGAGGACACCTCGCAGGGCGCCGTCCATTCCTTCCAAGACGAGAACGGAATGTGGTGGACCTACGCCTTCGATGAACACAGTAAGAGACTCCTGAAGGAAGAGAATTGATTGAAGCAGGCATCGGCACGGCGCAGGAGATCGGGTCGAGTCGAATGCTCCTCGATCTCATTCAACGAGCTGACGAGTCACGACCCACACATCACAAGCTCGAGGTGAGAGTTCCTCTTGAGAAGAGTCTCCAGGCCCTGCCTGAATCCGCGTATGTCTCCTCGGAAGAGGACGACGTCGAATGCGGAGGGCCGACGACGGCAGCTGTCCCTTCTACTTCCACGGCTCCTGTCACTGGTAACACCTTCTCACCTCGTGATTCTCTTTTCAGGACGTCGAGGTGGGAGTTCCCTCGGAGGAGTAGGTTCGACTCGAAGGGAGCGGGCCTTGTCTTCTTCTTCCTCCGAGAGCAACACCTACATCCCCGAGCGTCCCTCCTCCATCTTCCATCCTCAATCGGGGACTCGTCTTCAGGGACATCTACCGTAATCTCTCAATCACTTGGACGAATTTCGTGTTTAGTCGCCAGCACAGTCAAGTGCATAACAACATGGTCACTTTTGTGACCGTCGCCTCGAGGATGCGCGCTGCTGTGAGAGAGGCCGCCGAGGCAGCCAGGTAAGACCTTTCAAAGGAAGACAAGTTCTTTAGTGCGACGGGGAGCAACTTCGCCCTCATTGACCAGACTCAAATCGGTGGCCGTCCTCTCTCACAAGCAGCCTTCCCCAACACCGAGATGCCCTCGGTGAGTCTTCTCTCATTTGACTCAACTCTTCTCAGCGTCGAATCCTGGCGCGTGTCGATCCAACAGGCGGACAGAGCTCGAGGATTCGCTTCTTCAACGAGTTGGCCTTCGGAGGAGGAGCGGCGGGAGAGGAGAGAGGCGGCCTTGTCGGCGGACGTCTCACGCCAGTCGTCTCCTCCACAGGCACTGACTACACAAAACGACGCACCTCCTCGACGAGGAAGGCCTACTATTACCGTCTCAAGCTCTGTCCCAAAACCAAGAAGGGCTTCAAGTTGAGGGTAAGAGAGGAAGACTGAAAGAGATTCGTGTAGTTGGATCGTCTTGCCGTGTCGGCGCTCCTCGACCGAAATCGAACTTGGTGGTCGTTGTTGTTCGACGTGGCCCTCGCGGGTCTCGTCGCCGTCCTCGCCGCCCTTCTCATTGCTCACAACGTCTATCGAGATCTCTCCCTCTTCTTCTTCGCCATCGTCGTCGCCGGCTCTCATGTAAGTCTTCCAAAACTTCCCATTCTCCCCCTTCAGTATTCCCTTCTCAAGAGCGTGCAGCCAGACGCGGCCTCCCCGGTGCACGGCTTCAACTGGCTCGTCGCCTACTCCCGCCCCGTCTACTTCAGCGTCCTCGCCACCCTCCTCCTCGGTCTTCAGTTCAAATTTGGTGGAAGTGACAGTGCCGAGGTCTCTTCTCCCAACCTCTTCAGTCTTCCTTCAGATCTGGAACTGGAACATGTATCGAATCCGGGAGTCGGGCATCCACGGAGTCGGCCTCGCCATGAGAGATGTCGTCGCGACGGTCATCCTCCTCTTGCCTGCCGCCTTCACTCTCGGATGGCTGCCTCAGGTAACTTCCTAGAGGTCTCTGTAAGTCTTCTAGGTGAACACTCTCACCCACCACGTCCTCGAGCAAGTCGAGATGCATGTCTTCGGCGGCGTCGCCTCGCTCGGCGTCGGCTCGGCCGTCCTCCAACTTGTCAAGTCTGCTACAGTCTGGGCCGTCTGTTCTACCCTCGCCCATCTCGCCTTTCTCAACTCTCCCGAGAGCACGCAGAGCGTCGTCTTCTCCGCCTTCGCCGCTGCCACCGTCTCGTTGGCCTTCATCCTCAGCAGGTTCGTCTATTGCTGAAAGAGAGAGTTTTTCCTTGTAGGCAATCATCCAATCCGAGTCTGCAATGGCTTTGGCTGAAATGCCTCGCCCCTTGTCAGGCGACTCCTCGAGGTTCCTCCTCAGCCTCGGAGACGTCGAACTCCTCAGCCACCCGTCTCCTCTGTGTTTCAAATCAATCTCGAAGACACTCAACAGACGCGACATCGGCGACAGGAGAAGAAGTGACGAGCGACGACTGGCAGAACATCGTCGACCCTCTGCCCGAACAACTTCTGTGAGTTGTCTTCCACTCAAAGGAGAGGGACAGGGCGTGCATGCAACTTCGAAGTCGCCACGACACGCTCTTCTCCTTCCTCCTCGCCCTCCTCGTCTTCGCCCTCCATTGCACGAGTCTCTTCACCGCCACACAGCCCTTCTTCCAAGTAACACTTCCTTCAACAAAGAGAACTCCTTCAGATTGTGATCTCGTGTGTCTGCGTGGTCTTCGGCTTCATCAACCACTATCTCTATGCTCAACTCCGAGCTCAAACTCCCTGGAAGACGGTAACTCTGAGAAGAACTTCACTGGGGTTGCCAGATTGCGAAGCCAATCCTTCGTTCTCACGAATTCGGACAATACGAGACGACGGTCGAGGCGAAACTGACGGTCTTCGAGTGCGTCCATGTCTGGATGCTCGCTGTCGAGAGGAATCTGGTGAGGAAGACTTCTACAAAACAGACTCTTCAGTTGTACCCCCTCCTCACAGTCTCCTCGATGACGGCCTTTGGATGGGCGCAGTGGATGCCCTGGATCACGATGCCCCTCTTCTCTCTTCGTCTTGTCCGTGGAGGCTTCTCCCATCCGCAACTCATCTACCCTCCCCTCACTCTCGCCACTCTCCTCACTCATCTCGACTGGAGTCGCGTCTCGCCCTTCCCCCAGGTTCCTCTCTTCCTCAAGGGAAGACGCAAAGATGCAGATGCCGTCGACGGCCCTCTTCCCTCCCGTCCTCTTCGTCCTCACCATTCTCTATCCCAAATGCGTGGAGCTTCAACTCAAGCTGAACTTCGTCCTCGCCTATGTGGCCCCTTGGCAGATCAGGTAGAGGAAGTACGATGACGAAGACCTTCTTTCAGTTGGGGCTCCGCCTTCCACGCCTTTGCACAGCCCTTCGCCGTGCCTCACTCGGCCCTCACCTGGCTGCAGACTCTCGTCTCCTCGCTGCTCTCGGCACCTCTGAACCCCTTCCTCGGCTCCTCCTTCTTCACCACCTCGTCTCTCTCCCTTCTCCTCTCAATTTCTCTTCTTCAGCTATGTCCGACCCGTCAAGTTCTGGGAGAAGGACTACAACACGAAGCGGGCTGACGCCTCGAACACGCGTCTCGCCTGGCAAATCGACCGAGGTCCGACGATCGACGACGCGAATCTGAACGCGGTGTTCTACGAGCATCTGACTCGCTCGCTGCAGAAAAGTCTCGCCGGCGACCTGGCCCTCGGACGATGGGCGACGAGTGTTCAGCCCGGAGATTGCTTCATTCTCGCCAGGTGAGGGGAGACTCGGCGAGGGAGTCTTCAGTTTCTATCTCAACTGTCTTGTTCACATCGTCGAAGTGGGCAACGGCTTCGTCACTTTCCAACTGCGAGGTCTCGAGTTCCGGGGAACTTATTGTCATCAGAGAGAGGTGCCGAGTCCTTTTCAAACGAAAGAGGAAAGAAGTTGAGGTGGAGGCGATCAGCGAAGATCTCACTGAGGGAGCTGGTTGTTGTTGTTGTGCCCCGGGCAGTCTGCCCGGCTTCCTCTCCCTCAACACGGCTTGGACACTTCGATGGCTTGCTTGGGAGGTCACTGCTGCCAAGTAAGCCTTCCCTTCATCTAGAAGAGGGCTCTCCAGATACGTGATCGAGGGCTATTCCATCACAGACAACTCTGCCGTCAATCTTCTACAGGTAAACAACAACAACACACAAATAAAGAAACAAGTGTGTGTAGGTGCACGAGCTGCGTCGTCTTCTGGTGACACTCTACGTGAAGTGCATCTGCTACTACACCATCACCTCGCCGAAGATCAACGACTGGCTTCTCAACGATACTGTCGTGAGTGTCTTGAAGAGAAGAGTGAAGAAATTGTTCAGCAAGAAGCTCTGAAGCCCGTGATGGCGGATCCCTTCTACGTGGACCTCGATCACATGTTCTGTGCCGCCAACGACGAGGACTTTGACCAGAATCTCCGGGTGCTTGAGACCTTCCAAAAGTCTGAATGTCGAGCTCTTCTAGGGCATCTCGAGGACGAGCTTCAGTGAACTCTACAACAGATGGATCGTTCATTGCTTGAGACAACGCTCGGCTAATGCCTTGCCTCTGTAGGAATCTCCACAGTGGTAGAAAGAAGACTGGTTTAGAGCGGAGGACAGTGTGGAGGCCCTCTGTCTGTGTCTCTCGGTTGTTGGTCGGCGAGCCCTTGGAGCAGCAGCCTTCAATCGCCATTCCTCGGCTGCCGAGTCCTTCCTCTACGGTCTGCATGCTCTCTTCAAAGGAGACTTTCGGTAGAGATCTCTCTTCTCCTTTTCAACTTTTCCCAGAGTGACCTGCCAGAGAGATGAGTGGGTGTTCGCGGACATGGATCTCCTTCGTTGCGTCATTGCACCCGCCGTGAGAATGGCCCTCAAACTACACCAGGTCTGTCTCTTCCTCTCCAGAGGAGAAAACTCTTCAGGATCATTTCACGGCGTCGGACGACTTCGACAGTTGCGAGTCTCTCTACACTCTCATTGGCCAGCATCAGAGCAAGCTCTTCATCTCACACGAGGTGCTCAATGCAATTTCACCGTCAGACTACGGTAATGATTCCAGCATGACCCCGCGTGGAGAAGGGCGATCATAGCCAACACGCCGTCTCTTCTCGCCCTTCGACACGTCTACGATGACGGACAAGACGACTACAAGATCATCATGCTCAACAAGATGCACCTGAACATGAGGTTTGAGAGCCTCTAGCTCTACAACGCTTGCCGTCTTCAGAGTGATCAAGTTGAATCGCGAGTGTGTCCGCGCCTTCTGGGCTGGTCAACAACAGGAACTCATCTTCTTGAGGAACAGGAACCCCGAGAGAGGCTCCATCCAGAATGCCCGACAAGTCCTCCGGTCTGCGATTCTTTCTCAAAGTGAAGAGTCTTCTGCAGAAACATGATCAATTCGTCGGCGGACCAGCCCATTGGCTATCCCATCTACGTCTCTCCCCTCAGCACTTCCTTCATCGAGACTCACTCCCAAGTCCGCAATGTCACCGGCGCCCCGATCACTCTTCAAGTGAGTCCTTACGAATCGAGACAAGCCTCTCTCTTCAGGGCATCGCCGGTGTCTGTGGACGTCTCTGGACCTCTCTTCGTTCTCACTTCGGCACTTCGGGCAGCTCCAATCTCCCCGCCGCTTCAGTCTTCGCCATGCACGCGGCAGCCGCAGGCCAGCAACCGACGCCTCAGCCATCGCTCGCCTCGTCTGCCCCTCCACCGCCCTCGGAGATTCTTCGACAGCCAATGCGTCTCTCGTCCCTTCTCCAGAGTGTCGATGCGGGTGAGCACAACATCTCTTCTTCCCCTTTCCAACAAAGAGCATGCAAGAGAAGAACTCTTTCCAGATCCTTCTCCATCCGATCCACAACAAGTGCCCCGTTCACAGAGTCGAACAGGCAGCGCCGCAGACAACAGCGATCGGACAAGTGCCTCTAGCGGCTCCATTCAGCCTTTGGTAATAGTTTCCATTGAAGCAAGGAAAAGGAGATTTCAGCCCGAGAACTCGGTCGTGATGATCAGCAGTGACGGCGTGGCGCGTGTCTCTTTGTGTCGTCGAGGAGGGGGCACCGCCTCGCCCAACGCCACTCCTCCTCCCTCAACGAGACACCGGGCAAAGGTTCCTCCTCTCTTCCCACTCAAGTCAAGTCGCAGTTGTCTCAGGAAGAGCCACCTTCTTCTTGTTCCATGGAGTTCGCCGAGATCACGGACGTCGAGCAGATCTTCAAATGTCTCGATGAACCCTTTCGCTCGACCGGCGAGCCGCTCGTCGTCTGGCCGAATGAGGGCTGGAGGAGATGCGGTGGAAAGTAAGTCTTCCTCCCTCCTTCTCAATAGCATTCAGATCGTCGTGGGAATGGATGCCCCTCGAGGGATGGAGTGGCCGAGTTGTCCACAAATGGGTGCCCAACCATCCACAGCGAGCTCTTCGTTCACACACCCCGAGCACTATCTATTTGGTAAGATGGAAGACTCGAAGACGGTGCTCTTCAGTTGAATCTCCGCGAACTTCCCAACGCTTTCGTGCCTGTGGCCGAGGCGGGAGTCCGTCTTCTGAGTCGAACAGAATTCCTGACGAGGCATCAAACGGAGTTCAACAATAAGATCGCCTCCATGGAGGAGATCTTCGTCGACTAATCCTCTTCCTCTTTTCAACACTTCACATCTATTCTGAACGAAAAGTTGAAAGAGGAAGGGTGAGAAATTGCCTTTGAGAGCATTTGTTTCATCATTGAATGCAGTCGGTTGTTTCCTTGACGAGTCTATCTGGGTCTGATTTCTTTTCTTTTTCCTTCCTAGAGACTTCTGTTTTTCTCCTTCTCAACAAATTATATTATGTTCTTGAAATGAAGTGATCTGAATGTATCAAGTTCATACAGAGACTACACGGCGACAGAAAGATCATTTGGTCAACAATCACTGAAGGCCTCTTACTCTCGAACTATTCGTCGTCTAGCAAGAAGAGACTCCGTCGTCAGAGTCGTTCTTCTCCCTTCATCTTCCAATGTCAAAGCTAACAAAGAAGAACTCTCGACCCATCTCAGATCTTAGAACAAGGAGAAATTTAGGAAAAGGCTTTATTCCTCGGATGTTTGGGAGAGGGAAGGCGACTACTCGG
>JAQIXL010000663.1:0-26960 GCA_034700245.1 Poikilolaimus oxycercus | reverse complement strand
CTCGGAAAATTTGGGCTTAGAAAAATGCTCGGTACTCGGTACTCGGTTTTGAGAAATTTACTACCCGCACAGCCCTGTGTCGCATGAGACGAGGAGACCCGAGTCCTCGAGGGCTCTCGTTCCCCGGCCGCCGACTTCCTCGCCGACATCCGCTTCCCCTCTCGGCGCTCCTCCAGAGAGACTCACTCGCAACACAATCCGCGCTGCTTTCTCTTTCTCTCTCGCCTGGCGATCTTCCAGTTTCTTGTGTTATGCGCTTTATCTTATTGACAACAATGTCCCGGAAGAGTATGTGTCTTTTGGTAGACCGTCCAAGAACGGTTCTTATGCTTCCTTCATTCTGTCTTTCGCATAGTCTTGGTTCTCGCCTGAAGGGGACGCAGCTAGAGCTAGTGGCTACTAAACGAGCGCCAATCCGTCACTCCTCAACAGGGCGACGGGGAATTCTCCTTGAAAGAAGCGAGCGAGAAGAGGAGGAAGAAGTAGTGAACACCGAGGGAAGGAGATCGGCCTAGCCGATTAGGCGCCGTCGTGTGGCTATACATCCTCAGCGCCTTCCATTGTTCTGCCCAAGGAGGAGGAGGAGGACCGCATGGGAATTCTATGACTTGTTAAGCACCGAACGAGTCCCGTCTAGTTCCACTCACTCGTCCCTTAAAGTAAGCGCGTTTTGGGGTGTTCAGAGGAATTCGGGAGTTCTTGGTCCTTCAAGGTACTCCACGCTAAATAAATGACTAATGGTCACGCCAAATTTCTCTGGAAGAAGTCCTATCATCACGCAATGGTCAACGCCTCCAAAAAACGCCCTTTCGTGAGGTCTTCCCAGGCGCTGAAAAACTTGTGATGATTGATGGAGTGCGTGTGTGTGGTTTTTCGCGCGCGCCTCGATGGAGGAGGCAATGGCGGGGGCGGCTGGTCGGAGGGAGGCGACACTCGCAGATGTTCGTGATTGAGACCGGAGGCAGAGCGTTCCACTCGCAACTCGGCACTCGTTGCAGGCGTCGAGCGTCGTGAAGAAGCCGGATCATCCGCCGCTCCTCCTTCGACCCGCCACCACGGCCCTCGCCGCCGACATCGCCAGCGAGAAAAGGTTTGTTAACATTTCGAAGTCAATGAACTTGAGGTTTTATTGCCTGAATATGACTAAAGACAAATGTTTCTAACAATTCCCTGCGGACATCCGTCTTTTAGAACATCGAAGAGCAGCGAAGAGGACTCTGCGTATGCGGGCTTCGGTTCAGCCTCGCCGGCCTCGTCTACTGAGAGTTCCATGATGAGTCTCACCGGGGAGAAGTCGGAGAAGCCTGTCGAGAAGAGACCTTCAAGGATCTCTCTTCCCTCTGGAAGACTTGCGGTTCCTTCCAAGATCCAGCGTCCGGCTTCCAGCGCTGAAACGGTTTGGACCGAAGAGAAGCTGTTTTATCTGTAGGAGAAGGCACAGGACAAACCAATACTTGCCGTCAAGGGAGTGGCCGCTGCTCCGAAAACCCGGGAAGAGATAGCTGAAAAGGCGGCGAGCGATCTGAAAGAAGCCAAGGAGTCGAAGAAAGAGGAGAAAGAGCCGCCAGTGCCCTCTTCGCCCACTGTTGGCGTTGTCTCTCCGATGCTCAGTCAAAGAAATTCGCGCATCAGCATTGGTAATTCGATGAAACCAAGATCAAGCTTTGTAGATTCGTCAAAATCCTCAACGAGCACCCTGACAGCGGCGAAAGTGGAAGAGGACAAGAAACTGTAAGGTCTCTTCCATCACATTAATGTCTTTCAGAGCCCGACCCGCGTCAAAACTGGAGCCGACCTTTGAGAGCCCCTCCGTTGATGGAGTTCCCAACGAGGTGAGGCGATTCCCAGTGATTTGTTAGAGACATGACGGCCTTTTGCAGGTGCCGGCGCCGATGCCGCCACTGGCAACACGAGCCTTGCCCACCTACTCCGCCCTCGTCGCCGCCGGCCGAATTTCCGCCTGCCCTCGGTCGCGTCTCGGTCAGCGTCTCTTTTTTTCCGCTTCCGCTGTTCTCCTTCTTTCTTTGAACGAAGGAAGAACTCATCCTTCTTCTCAGACAGTCTCACCCTCTCAAGGCATATCTAGGCCATCGACATGCCAGGATTAGTCTCCTCTTCTCCGTCTAAAAACTCTCATGTCTTGAGTGGCACTTCTTCTGGCAGAACTAAAGAGTCTCCTCGTTCCCGCGCGTCATTTCGGCCCATGTCAAAGTGGTTGCTTTTACGACATACAAAGTCTTGTGCGAATCGGGGCGACATATGGCAGCGAAGAGCCCTTGTGGCCCCTCTCCCCTCTCCTAAGCAGGTGCCGCCGCCTCCTTGCCGCCGCTCCGCCTAATGGCTCAATCTTCGAAGAAGACAGAGAGTTGCCAGCCTCCCCCCTCTCTGACCACTGCTGCACACGTTCTCTTTTTTGTGAGTTTCCCCTTGTCAGCGGAGCTTTTGTCCACGCGACTGACATGCGCGCAATGGTGGCGCAGGTGCTCGTCCACGGACGGCGGTCAGCGCGCTTTTTAAGACGTCTGGCGACGGGATTTTAATCGGCCCTCCCTCACGTCAATTGGTTCGCTTTCCTTCACAATGGCTGGATAGACGAAAACGACCGCCTACTCAACGACTTTTGTCAGCTGCTGGGCATGGTGCGGTTTCAGTCGGGTAGTATTAGGTTCTAAAAATGTCTAATTCAATGCGGCGAAGGCCTGATTTCCAAGAATCGCAATGTGTTGGTTGCCCCAAAAATACCTCTGCCGACTCCTCGCAGGGCATTCTCATCCCTCTTGTGAGAGTCTCTTAACCCTCTCAACGCGTGCTCTGGGCTGATAGTTGAGGCGAGCGAGGAGGGCGAGTCTTTGCACCTCGCACACTTCCCTTCCCCTGCGAGGTGAGTGAGATGAAAGAGGCTTGCCGCCCTTCCCAGTGAAGGCCCCCCGGAACCTAGCGCCAACCAGATAAATGGCTCTGATCCCCCGACTCGCCTTTTCCCGCTTCTCCTTCCTGTGCTCGGCCGTGTGGAGACGATTTCACGGCGCTTAACGACTTTTTCAACACTTCGGACCACGTTTTTATCGCTCAAAAATCTCTTTTTCTCCTTCCTCCGCACGATTTTGCTCCAAATCGCTGGTTTATGGGCGAGAAGTCAGCCTTTCTAATTTGGGAGAGGAAAGAAAAAGAATGTCAAGGTTCGTGGTGACCATATTGTCGAAGATGACTCTGACCGTCCATTAGAGAGAGAAGTCTTCTTTGTTCGCAGTCTTGTTTTGTGTTCACGGCCTGACACGGGGACAAGAGGGACAAGAGAGAAGGAGGCTGATGTCTGCAAATTAGATCCATCCGGGGATGCGTGCCTGTTAAGGTCAGAGGTCTTCTTAGCCCCTTCACTCTCGCTATTCTCAGTCAGCCAGTCAACCAAACATGCACTCATCCTCCTTCTCTCCCACTCAAAGCGCTCACTCCTGCAAAGCGTGCAGACGGTCCTGGTCAAGAAGCCGATCTACAGCTCTTTGCACTTTTTACGAATCGGCTCTCCCGTATGGTCGGCGAGCGCAGCCATTTGTTGTCCATTTCTCGGGTTTCGTTCATGTTGCTAATTCTCATCTCCTTGAACTTGGTCTTCTTTGTGGCCTGAGGGGCGTCTCTAGCGCTTTACTCTACAATTGAATACGGCGACAGGCCAGCTGTCGCGGTCGCACATGAAAAGCACCAGCGAGAACAAGTGCCAAAATCGAGTTGGAGAGCCGCGTGCTTAATTTTATTAGAGAAATTAATGTGTCCTCCTCCTCCTCCTCTTTCTCTCCTGGCTAAGGCGGTTCGATCGGCGTCGGACAAATTTGTTGACCGGTGCCGCCAGGACCCCGAATGGCTCAGGCGCTTCCGTTCTTGTTCTGACACGTTCTGTCTGCCGTTTCAAGAATTTCATTTGTGCAATATCTCGAAAAAAAAAACTTCTCTTGCACATTTGATCTGGCTTCGTTACAAAATTGTTTCTTTCAGGTCAATTCGTGGGTGATTCGTCGACCTCGGACGACTCTCTTGACTCGGTGTCAACGACCATCCGAGGTCGTCCTCCGCCTCGAGCGCCGTCCGCCTCGTCGGCCACCTCGCCTGGACGCCATCTCCCAGATCTCACTCAAGACGGTTTGAAATATTTCTGGAAGAATACTCTCTTTTTTTTAGATATTCCATCGGGCTACCTGAGCGAGGGCGCGGAGGACATCTACAAGAAGATGCAGGCGAGGATGCGCGAATACCGCGACAATCTTCGGCAGCGACCAGACTTCAATGACAGGTAACAATCAATCAATCACGACTCCTCTTCAAATTAGTGTCGGATAGCCCCAAAGAATATCATCTGTTGCTGAAAACTCAAACTCACTGTCCAATTTCCCACTCTTTTCGGCGGCTGGAAGCTTCGTGGATCGTGTGTCTATGGCGCAATTACAATATGCAAATGGGGGCGTCGGTCGAAGCGATTTGTCGGCGATAAAGATCGCTTCGAGGCAGCTCCCCCTCTCCGTCCCCTCTCTCGAAGTCTCCCCGGGCTCAATGGCTTGGAGGGCGGCACGCGGAGGAGGACATGCAAGGACAAGTGCCCGGATTACAAATGCTCCATTGGCTGATGAGTCAGGGAGGAGCTTTCCCCTTCTCCCCGATAGAGAGATCGAAGGGCCGATTATGAAACTCGCATCTTGGCAATCGGAAGCCACTCCTTGTCTCTGACCAGTCACTCGTGTTGCTCGATTTCCTTTCTTTTATTAGTTTTTGCTAAATCTTCCCTGTGAATCTCACGCAAGCCTTGGTTTCTTTCTTCAGTATCGAGCAAATCAAAGAAACCTTTGAAGACCTTATCGATCAACCCGAATACTCTTCTTTTATTCAAGACGGTCAGTGATGGGTCCTTACCCGCCCCTCGCCGCCTCCCCTCGGAGCCCCTCGGGTTCTCGAAATTGCGAAATCCACAGACTCTCCCGCTCCCTTTGACCATTTGCTGCCTTGGCCTTCCCGGGTCTTCTTCCTTCTTTGAAGTTATGGAATCCTCTTTTACCGTCTCCCCCTCCTCTTCGACCTCGATCAAGTTATTCAAGCGGTAAATTGTGACGCTGCAGGTTTTCTCAAGGCCGTGCGCGTGCGCTCGAGAAGGTCGACTTCAATGCCGATTTGGCACTTCTAGGTGCCTCAGTCTGATTTTGAGTCGAGGACTGGTAATGGGCTATCGTCTTCCCTCCTGACACCCGGGGTGGCACTAAGACGATCTGGTTCGAATTGGGAGAGGGGCCGGCTGCTCCTCCTCGAATTGCCACACGTCCAAGGGGAAGAAGAGCGAGAGAGCAGATGTTTCCGGGAGAAGGCTCGTCGCGGATATTTGGAGTCGTTTTGAAAATGTTCTTTTCCCCTTCTTTCTTCCCAAAGCGGTTCCTGATGGCCGTGGCGGCCGTGTGCTGCAGCGTGGAGAATTGCCTCCTTCTTCTCCTTCTCCGCTTCTCCTTCTCCAATGAATGCTTTGTTTTTGAAATCCTATTTGAAATCCAAAAGAAATCTCACTAGTGTCTTTTTGAATGAGCCGCTTAGCTGCTAATTGATCTTTATGCGAATGTTGAATCGGTTCACAGTCACTTGCCTTCCCAGGCCCGCCGGAACCGGCGTCCGTGTCCCTAATGAATGAGAGGAGTCGGCGGCGACCGCTTCGGCCGCTTGGCATAATGAGCTTGAAAGGTGTTGGCTCGACCTCAAGCCTCCCTTGAACGTGTCCCGAATTGTCCTCGGAGAGGAGGAGACGCACCTGCTTCCCCACTCGGTCTCCCTCCTCACTCTCTCCCTGTCCCCAAATGCAGAGGCTTCTTTCTTGCTAATGAGTGCAGGCACAATTAATCGTCGCGCGTATGGACGGTCATAGGCGATCAGCGTCGTGGGCTGCGGGACAGATGCGATCATCCTTTTTGTGGAGCCCTGTCGGTTACGGTTTCGCACTAAACGCTTTAGTAGCTAAAGTGTCTTCCTCGAGTTCTCTCGAATCACTTCTGCGAAACCAACCCTAGTGTCCGCTGCGCCAGTCAAGAGAGTGCTTCACTATGATTTATTCCGAGGGAGAGAGGGGCTTTATGGGAGGACGCAGACGGGTCGAGACGCTTCCGCATGGAGTCGACGATGTAGATCACGTCGATGCAGATGTAGATGCAGATGTAGAAGTCGACCGTCCGCTGCTCCTCGCTCCGCTCCTCGCAACTCCCTAGAACTCCTGGGCCCCTGGAGGGTCCCACCCCACGACACCTTTTCGGTTGTTGCTTCCCTGCACTGCTTTCACAAGTGGTCACTCTCCGGGGTAGCAGCGGTAGCTGGGCGTCCAAGCCCACTAGAAGTGTAGAAGAGAGAAAATGTGGCCGAGTGGCGCTCGTCGGCATTGTGTCTGGCACGTCGCGCTCGTCGTCTCCTCAAAGGCTTTCAAAACGCGAAACAAAGCGTCTTTTGGAACGGGAGGCCGCCTTGGTCGAGGTGGAGCGCGTCGCCGCGGGGACGCGCGTCTCTGAAGGCGAGAGCGCGCGTGAGTCCCGAAAGCTGCACACACTCGGCGCGCTTGCTAGGCGTGAAAGGGCGGGATTGGCGGGCCTCCCTTAGTCAGCTTGCCGGACCTTGTCTCGTGCTATGACCTACTATGAGCGTCTCCTCAAACAACTCCAGCAACAATGGTTCGTCTCCTTCTCTTCCCTCCCCTTTCCCCTTTCCTCTGTAAATTCATCGCTTGACAATTCTCTTGTCGGCCGTAAAGAGATCAAAGCGCGACAAGCGCTTCCGACATGACAGAGAATTGGGCCGGCAAGGCCGTCGAAGGGGGCAGATGGCCGCATCTTAGAGCCGCCACTGCCAGTCTTGTCCCTTCTCCTTCTCTTCGTTCGCTCGAAAAGGCAACATCTCCCCCTTCCTCCCGCCACTCACCCTTTAAGCCCTCCACGAGCGCGTTCTCATTCCATGAGCCTCGTTCGCTCCCGTCGTGGTTGTGTTTCAACGACGTTCTTGCGAGAGAGGAGCGATGCGCCAATGGCATTGTGCCTCCTCGCGCAATTTGTCAATACAGGGGATTCCATGTAATCTTATCTGGCACTTCGCCACCTTCTTGATATGCTCAAGGAGCTGCCGGATGTCTGTTTGCTCACGCCATCTTGCGCAATCTGTGACTGGAGAAGTCTGAAGGCCTTCCGCTTCGAGCTCCCTTCACCTCGAAAGAAGTCAAAATCGTAGCGACTCATGCTGACGCCAACGCGGAGAAATTTCGTAGTGGCGGTGGCGGCCGTGTAAAAACTCCCTCGCCACTTCCTCTCCACCCTCTCCTCCCTCTTTCCACTCGAGGCAGTGGTCCTTCGGAGACTTCTTCCAGTGTGACAAATTTAAAACCAAATCAGAGGCTTTGTTAGCGCCGTGTGGCGCTGCGCGCAGGCAACCTCCCCTCTCTTCCTTCTCTTCTCCTTCGCTTTTTCGCGGCCGAAAAGCGCTCGAGGACTTTGCGTAATCTTGTTGTTGCGTGTGAGGAAGTTGTGGAGCGCTTTTTACAACTTCAGAATTCCCATTTCGGCTCTTTCTCTGCACCTCGCGCTATGTTTAGCAGCTGCTCTCTTCGAGCTCGCAAAAAAAAACCACCATCGGATAATTTCGGCAGTATTTCTTCGCGTCTGATAGTAATTGCTGTGGGGGCCCAATTCTCTCTGGATGCCAAACAACGAGAAGAGGGGGACTGTCACGCTAGAAGCGCATAGATCACCGCGGTAGACTGCTCGAGACAGAGCCTGCCGCCTGCCCGCGCGCCGCGGCCAATTTCGATAAATAATGACTGGCGGTCACTGCGCGGCGAAGCTTTGTTTTCTTCAACCTCGTCCTTCATCATTTCACGTTCGTCAAACCCCCCTTGAGGGCTTCCTGTGTGGTGATCTCGTCGAATCTGAAGCATAGCTGCCATCGGGGAGGGACGTGAGACTTCTAAGGGGGCTCTTATTCTCAAGAAGAAGACGATCTCCAGTCCTTCTTCCAGCCTATTTTCATGTCAACCCGTGCAAGGCGCCTCGAAGTCCCATCGGTGTCCGTCATCCCCCGCTCGTCCCTTATGTGACTGTGAGGCCCTCATTGTTGTCGGCTGAGGCCTCGTTCGGGTCTTCAGGCCATCGACGGTGACTTCCTTCTCTCCTCGGGACAGAGTCTCCTTTTTCCTCTCCCTCCCCCTCTCCCCTCAGATCTACCCCCATTTAGTCCGTGAACACACAGAGGACTCCCGAGCACCCTTGACCCCTGGGGAGTCTCTGATTCTTCGGTGTCAAATGCCAGATCTCCTCGACAGGAGAGGAAACTCGGTGTGGATATGTTTCTTCTCTCTTTCGTATAGCTCTCTTGACCACTTGCCTACTAGAGTTTGACGAGGTTTTTATGCACATTCACATATCCGGCAAAGGAAGAGTGAGGGGAGAGAGTGAAGGGGAAGGGGGTGATGCACGACTGGTGAAGTGCCTACTTAGCCTCGAATTGAGAGGAGACGAGGCATTAGTTATGTGTGCTGGCTGGACTTGCTGAGTCTCCTGATATTGGCTCAAATTTGGCTTTCTCTCTCATCAACTCGCGCGTGTTTCGGCCTTTCGCTAAGGGACCAATCCACTCAAATTACTCCCTGAACAGTGTTCAACAACGAGAGAGAGAGAAAGAGTCACACAAAGCCTCTGTTGCAGTTTCGAAGACAGCTCGTCCATCTCGTCGGGCATCTCCGAGAACTTCGACGACGACGCCGTCTCTACCAGGTATTTATTTATCATCACCTGCTTGTTTACAATGTGTTTACTTGTTTACATCCCGGCTGTAAATACCAGGCTTCCAGGCGGGCGCTTGGCAAAAGGGGAGCTCATATGTTATGCAAGCGGTGGCGGTCATTTGCCAGGGCCTGCGGGGCTGGCCATCCGAGGGGAGCAAAGGCACAAGAGAGGGGGAGGGGTCCTCCTTGTCGCGCGTCTTGATGGAACCCCTCGATGGGCTCGTTTCCGGAGATGGATTTATTCACGTTCGCTTTGATTTACGGGTTTACAACTCTTGCGGGGTTCCTTCTGAACAAAACAAGTTTTGCATTTTGATGTGTTCTCGCTTTTCTTGAGGTTCAGGATCAGCAGACTATAGGGGAAGTCGTGAGGGACAAAAGAGAACTCGGCCGTTGTGAGCGAGAAGAGCCGGGGTCCAATCGCTACTTGACACACTTGGACACTGCAAGGGAAGAGAAGAGTGAATGAGGGTGGAGGGGTCGCGCGCCGAGGAGAAGGAGGAGGGGCTATCTGATACGCGTATTGTGTGTGTATTTTGGGTGTGTATGGGCATGAAGGTCCTCCTTCTCCTCTCCACCTCATAGTTGTGGGGGCAAAGAAGGCGGGCGACAAGGTCGTTCGGGGTTTTGCCGACTTTCACTGGTTTTTGAAGAATTTCTAAAGAGGACTTTCAGCTCGCTGTCTGATCATCAAATGGCAGCCGTGAGTGCTTACGGCAAGATCGGCGAGTATGGCAACTTTGTCAGAGGACAAAAAGGTTTGTGATACTCTGCAGTTTCTGTGCGATAACATTTGGCCAATTTCTTTTGAGCTCTATTAGCAACCGAGCTCTCTCTATCTATTGTATAAAACTGTTTAAAGATTTAAAAAATAATGAACCTCAAAGTCTTTCCCATTTGCCAAATGACCAGTCCCGAATGCTTACGCGGCATCTTCAAAGCTCTAGAGACTTTTTATCGCATGTCTCTCACCCTTCAGCTCAAACAGACTCTCGTTTCCCGACTTGAGCTTGGATTTCCCCTCTCCTCTTTCAGGTTCCCGCTCCGTCTCCTTGAGTGAGCAGCAGCGTCTCCGTCGTCTGGCGGAACAAGAGAACATCAGCCAGCTTCTTGCCCAATGCCGGACCAGTCAGCGCGGCTCCGCCTGCCAGAATTCTCAGGTTCGCGCAGGCGTTTTCTCGCGAGTTTTAAGGTTTTCCGCTTTTCTATTTGCCCATTAGAGGGAATGGGAGCCTTCGGGGAACAGCCCCCGCTTCCGGAGAGGCTAAAGATTTCCCGGTCCTTCAGATCTGAACTGCTCAGTCTCTTCTCGAGGCGTCTATTTGCCCTGTAGTTGTTCTTTGACAGCGAGCATCGGCGTCGTCCCGCGCGCGCCGCTGAGACTTTTTTGGAGATAAAAAATGCCGCCTGCAAACAGAGACGATGCTGCACTCGGCTCAAATTCGGCTAGCAGCCTTGTTGGTTCTTGAGCTTCTAGTCGGTTTCTGAAGAAGGAGAAGAATCTTGCCTTCTCCCCCTCCCTTGTTGTTCACAAACCTTCCCCTAGTACAGCTCCTCTAGCCGTCGCGTGCCTCAGCAAGAACAAGGCTTTTTCCTTCTTGCCAATCTGTCAGACAGCACTTTTTTGCGCGAATTTACAGCGATCAGCAAAGAAGAACTGCCGAGTTTTTCGTGACAAATTGGATCTTGCGCGATTTTGCCTCTCTCCTTCAACTTTTCTTCGGATTGCCGCCGCCTCCTTCCTCTTCCTATAGTTCTCTCGAGGCTGAACTAGCCCGACTGGTCATCTCCGCTGCCTCTTGCCGTCTTCTTCTCGGCCTGTCAACCCTCAATGAATCAGGGGTTGAGATGTGAAATGGCAATGGCCACATCTCTCGCCCTCCTCGAGGCGTTGTTTTGACTGCCCCCCCCCCTCCCCCCGTCCAACGGACAGCACTTTTGGGCCGAGGAGCGAGAATTTACGATCGGGGGTTCCACCTTGCACACCTTCGTGCCGGGCATAATCCACAGTGAATGTCTTTTGAAACATTTGAGGGACTTCCAATCATCGAACGCTTGCGAGGTTCCTCGTTTCAAGCCTTGACAAATCGCCGTTGGATCTCTTCCAGAATTAGCGTAATGGCCATTGTTATGAGGACTGAGAGAGGAGGCTCCCCGAGGGCGGTCTCGTTTGTCTTCTCGCCTCTCTCCTTCCTCCTCCCTCCATTGGAGAGGCGTGAAAGCGCGTTCTGTCACCGTTGGTCAGCTGCGCCAATTTGCGAGAGACTCATGAAGAGATCCTAATCTGAGCTTCCTTTGTGCTCATTCGAGGAATCGTGAATTGGGAGAGGAGCAATGCTTCGAAAATACAAAGGGGTGACACGGTCAAATTTCATTTCTACATGAAACCGCAAAGTCATCTGAAGTCGCATCATCACTTGTTTACTTGCCGAAGGAGAGTGAGTGCGCGGGTCAACGCTATTAGTGAGTGCTTCCAGACTGAGGCAAGTCCGGGGGCGCGCGAGGGGGCAGCTGTTGCGCGAAGACCTCGTCGCGCCTCTCCTTCCTCTTCCTTCTTGCCTTGGCGCACACGTGCGACGTTCCTTTTTTGTCCGTCTCAGCTCCTCTTCCTCTCCATTCATTGAAATCGCTTCTGAGACTTCTTTTTCCCCTCTTCGAAACGAATTTTGCCTTCGTCTTGAGAAATCATTTCCTCACGTTCAGTTCCTTCTACAGCCTAGAGAGATTTCAGGGTTCCTCGTCAGCTCGCGGTCTCTACCACACCCTCGGCTCTGTGCCCGTCGCCTCACTCTCAGCCGACGGCGAGTCGTTGTCCGTTTGTGGCGCTTCGACGCGCGCCTCCATGCGTTGTGCTCCAAAACGACAGGACGTCGGATTGCCACACGGTAGGAATTCATCTTCATCAAAGAAAGTTCTGGTTTCAAAGTGCCGCTATTATTCAGTTGTCGAAGAGGGTAAAATGGTTGATTCTCCATCTCCGCTCCACGAAGGAAAATTGTTTCAGGTTCCGGTTATCACTCATTGGATCGCAAGTACCACATGGCTGACCTCTACCGCGAAGACTCTTCTCCGTATCGCCTTTCCCTTTTCGATCACAGAGGTTCGCGTCGCCTTCAAATGCTTACAAGAGACCCTTTCAGCCGCGATGGCACTCGTCTCGCCTCGTCGCACTCTCAACGCTCCACCCGACGCGATGTCGAGACACAGCATGAACGGTAAAATTGGAGAAGAATCAAGCGACTCAACCAAATAACTTTTCTAACTTTGTCTAACGAGAAGCTTCACAGCACCGCTTTGTCTCCTTCCTTCTATCCTTTGTTTTGCTTCTAGACCGTAGAAAGGCTTTCTACAAGCCTCGATAGAACTCCTAGGCCTCTTTCTAACCTTCTAACGCTTGCTTGTTCGCATTTCAGCACAACGATTGGCGCAGCTCAACTCCTCGGGCATGTCCAGGTCGATGGTCCTCTGCTCGCCGGCCTCCTCGCCCCGCCTCACTGCCCGAAGTGCCACGCATCGCGAGTCATCTCGTTCCTCGAGACGAGGACCATCGCCAGCCCGAGTTCCTCTCCCGCTCTCGGTCGCCAACAGCCCCCAGCACTGTACGAGAAACGCTCTCTGTCTTCGTAGTTAGGAAGCACTCTCGGAGATTGTGCCCATGATGCCACGATTTCGTTCGGCTTTCTTCATTTCGGGAGGTGGCGGTCGACCAATCGTCCTCGAATGTCCCCTTAAAGAAAGAAATATTTTAGCGATTCTCAACGGTCGAGCGAAGGTGTCAGAAGCGATCTACGCGAATTGCAGTGGCAAGGACCTTCATCTGCATCGACTCAACGATGATCCCAATTGGTAAACAAAACAACAACGAAACAGTAAACAACGGTGTTCAGTCGAAGTCCATCACACTCCCTGCAGCGAACGATGAAATCGTCAAACGGCGAGTTGAGTGGCTCGCAGCTCTCGCTTGCCTCTTCCACAGCCTATTCATCGGTAATTGCAGCAAAAGACAAAGTAGCCGATTCCTTGCAGCTGGCTGAACGTTACGAGGCGGAGATCGCGAAGATGAACCGCGAGTTGGACGCTCATCGACACACGATCTCGCGTCTCACACAGAAGCACGATGACTACGCTCATGTGGTCGGGACCTTCGATACGCGGCTCGCTCATCTCAGTCGTCATGTGGAAAAGAGCAATCTGAAGGTTAGTGGGAGTCTGCACTCTGCTGCTTCAATCTTCAAAGAAATGCGAAGAATTCCCGTTCCACCTAGTCATGCCTGTTGAAGAAGGCACATTTTCACTCAAAGACAATATGAAAGAGAACAAAATCGAAGTCGCTTCTCGATTCACCGCCAAATGAGTCGGTGTGTGGATGTCCATAAAGGGACTAAGAGACTGGCTCGCGTGCAAGGCTCTCATTCTCCTTCCTCCCCTCTGGTCACTCGGGGAGGCCTTGTGCCGGAGACAGATGAGCCCCCGGCCCCCTTCTTCTTCCCTCATCGGCCATTTAGTCAGCCATTCAATGCGCGCGCCTCTTCATCGCCCTCGCGCCTTCACTGACTTTAGTCCTCCTTCCCTGAGACTAATTCGTCCTGCTTACAGCCTGACGAGGTGGCGAAGCTTCGCCAGGAGATCGAGGCGCTTCGCGTCATGAGCCTCAAGGTCGTCGGTGGCTCACCCTCCCTCGCCGCTGCCGAGATCCGCAAGACTTCCCAGATGGCCCAAGACGGAGCAGGAGAACTCCTTCGACAGCCTTCACTGGAAAGTGTAGCCTCGCATCGTTCTTCTATGTCTTCATCGAGCAAATCCTCGAAGACCGACAAGTCCTCGTTGAGCAGCTTCGGAAAGGCCAAGAAGAGCTGGGTACGCTTTTAACCCTGTTCACTTCATGATCGTACTTAAACCCTACTAAACGCGTTGTTTTTCCTACAGGCCGGTGGTGTGGACAGTCAGGTAAACACTCTAAACCATCAAGTCTTTAATATCGTGAAATCTCCCTTTTCTCGTGTGGTGATTCGTCTTGTGACTTCAAAGTTTCTAAAAGCTAATGAATGCCTCTCAATCCGCTTGTCGCAATGTCAGAAATGGGTCGACGTGCTATCCTTCAACCAAAACGATTTACAGATTCGAAGCTCCTTCTCGAGAGCCTTCGCCAAGGGGAAGAACAAGAAGTGCGGGACGAACGAGGAGTCTTCCCCCAGTCATCATCCCCTCAACACCATCAGTGGATCCAACTCTCGGTAAGAGAATCCAGACAAGACTAAAAGAGACTTCTCTCAGACTCGACGACTTTGATGGCACGGCGATTGTGGAGTTGAAGAAGCAATTGGAGGACCGCGACGAGATCCTGACAGACGTGAGATTGGATGCCCTTGATAAGGCGAGAGAAGTGGACATCCTCAAGGAGACCGTCAATCGACTCAAGGTTCGCTTCTACGAGGGAGAAAGGACTTCCACTTTCAGAATGAGAACAAGCAGCTGAAGCAAGAGTTCAGTCGCCTCCTCGACGGAAGCCGAAGAAGGACTGGCGGCAGTTCTTCTCGTTGCTCTTCTCACTCCTCCCTCCCCGTCCTCGGAGATGAAGAGCCTGTCTACGAGGAACCACCGAGTAGCACGTCCTCGAAACGTCCGTTTCATTCTTTGCATAATAGTTTCCTGGCATGCTCATGACGATTTCGCAACTTCTGTGCGCCAACAACAAGAACCAATTTCAGGAAACTCTGGCTGCTCATTGGTGAAGGTGACGGTGAATGTGGACCTTTCTGGTGTGGTTCGCAACGCGATTTGCCCCGACAACGAGATCATCGTCGGTTTCCTGCCGCTGCCTTCCGCCACCTCCACCTGGACCGATCTCGACATTCAGCTTTACGGCCTCTTCGATGTTTGAGAACTCGAATTTGCTAACCTTTTTCTGCAGGACTATATTCGTCGAGTGGACCCAGACCGCCACTTGGGCCTCCACTGCAAGGAGAGCGTCATCGGCTATCAGATGGGTGAGGCAGTGAGGACGCGCGGAGTGGACGAGAAGGAACCAATACGCCCGCCGAGTCAAGTAGTCACGCCCAACACAACTGTTCGCCTCTTCCTCAAAGGTGCCAACGATCTCGAAGAGGAAAAGAGAGTTTAGGTGCGGAGCAAGAAGCAGTGGACTCCCTTGTCCTCGAGAGTCTCTTCCCTCGTACGATGCTCGAACAACTCCTCAAGCAGTTGCAATCTCATCGACGACTGGTCCTTTGTGGGGCCACAGGCATCGGCAAGAGCAACCTCGCCAGGCAACTCGCGAGGTATTTCCCAGTCCCTAAAGTATGAATACTTCTCGATTCTAGGTATATGGCCGTTCTGCAAGGACTCGACGCGAATTCCGTCGTTGACGTCAAGATCCCAGAAGAGGGCAGCGACAGGGCGCTCCTCGGAGTGAGTTTTCCGTCACTCTCCCGTTTCTTAAAGCAAATTTGAGAGGAGTCAGAAGTGAAAAACTAATGATCTTCTCATACGCCGCTTTTAAAAGAATCAACCTTGCAGGTGGAGAAGAACCTCGAGTTGCTGTTGAAGTCTTCTGTTCCCTCGGTCGTCCTCATCGACAACATCCCTCGACAAAGAATTGGCTTCCTCGCCTCGCTCGTCGCGGCGGCGGCTATTCCCCCGGGCCAAGGCCCTCATGTCGTGTGCACGGTGAATCGCGCGTGCCAGCTGCCCGAGATGCAGACGCAGCAACAATTCAAGACCTTCTTGCTCACGAGTCGAATGGACGGAGTGAAAGGCTTCATGGGAAGATTCCTTCGTCGTCGCATCATCGAGTCAGAGCATCGAGAGGGTGTCGAGTACGAGGAGGACATGAGGAGGATCGTCGACTTCCTCAACATTGTTCTTCAGGCAAGAAACAGCATCAAAAGAGAAATGCAACATTTCAGACAGTGAATGCTTTCATTGAAAAAGCAAACTCCCTCGACGTGACTGTCGGACCGAGAATCTTCCTTCAGTGCCCTTTGAGCGTTGACAAGTCTCGTGCTTGGTTCATCTCGCGTTGGAACGAGAGCCTCATTCCCTATATGGACAAGGTGGCCAAGGAAGGTAAGAGCCGCCTTCTCAGAACTCACAAGCTTGCCAAGGAGTGAAAGTGCTCGGTCGTTGCGGTAGCTTCGAAGACCCGACGGACTTGGTGTGCGAGGCCTGGCCTTGGCTTGATGGTCCTCAGGGAGAACAGGTTCGTCTTTAGAAGTAAATGTAACTTCTTCAGGTCCTGAAACGTCTGTCACTTGAATGCTTCGATCACTCGACTCGAGCCAGCTCCCAAGCACCGCTCAATCCACTCGAGGCCCTCATTCGCCTTCAAGGAAATCGCTATAGTCCAGCTATCCAGGAGGTCTCTAAGTGAACCTCACTTATCCCTTAATATCCCATTTGATTTCTAAGTCAAAACGAACCATTGTCTAGTCCAACAGCGATTCTTTCAAAGGAAGCCGCAGACTTTGTCTTCTTTTGAGATGTGCGCGACTTCACGAGCCCGTGAAGTCCAGTTTTTTCTCTTCCCCCCTTCAATCCCGTGCTTAGTGAAGTCTTCCCTTGATATGCAGTGCACGGGTCGTCCCCTTCCCCTCCTCTTTCCAATATATGTTTCAGCCCAGAGATATGACGAACACCCAATCACACAATCCAACCTGCCTCTTTCAAGCTCTCGCCTCAAAAACAATCTTTCGCTCCACCTTATAAAATGTTTCGCTTACGACGTCTTGGTCCCTCCCCAATGATGAGTGCTCATATTAGTTTGATGATTGTTTCTTTTCTAGTACCAATTTCGACGGTGTACGGCCTAGTTTGTGGTTTCTCTTTCTCCTCCTCTCTTCTTCGGTTTCCAGCAGCCAGTTGTGCAGTGTGAGAATAGGCTCCAAAGAACTTCGTGTAGAGCATAGAAATCCGTTTTACTCTTTCGTGTACATAATAATAAAATTCTTACGCTCAATGAGTTCACATGGCATTGGACATGGGACAGAAGATAAAAAAAAGAAGAAAAGCTGCAGAATGTTGAGCAAAGAAGGGATAAGTTCATTGCTGCTAGTGAATTGAGAGATCACTGAGAGTTCAGGGAGGGATTGGTCGTTGACGCTCGGGCTTCGCAGTCTAACTCTACAAGGTCTACTGATATATTTTAACGGGCGTGGCGCCCGGAGCCACTTACAAAGCCCACTTTCTCCATGCTGACTTTGAAGACCACGTCGATACACGATTCGAATACTCTGAGAAGGGAGAACATTACGGTAACTTCTGTGACTCAAAAGGAAACCTGTCGATATTTCTCGTGTCTGTTGCATTGGTGAAATGCGCATAAATTGGCTTTTCGTGCTGAATTTCCGAGCTGACGAGGTCACTGAAGCGATCGCTGATATAGGAAGCCGACGCCTCGTAGGTTTTCGGTCCTAAACTCCAAACTAGAAGTTACAGTAGTCAGACCTTTATAGTCTCGAAAGCAGACATTGATGGGCGTATGCTCGATACGCTCTTTGAAGATATCGATCTTATTGAGGAAAAGAATCATGGCCGTCTTCTTGCCGAAGCACTTGTTGTTAGCGATTCTCTTGAAGAGATGCATGCTGTACTTGAGTCGATTCTGCAAACTCGAGCATCAATACTTCTGTTCTGTTTGAGAAAGAAGATCTTCGATTGCCGCCGAACAGATAGACGAAAGAGATAAGAGACTTTAGCTCTCACGACAGTCTGCTCTCCGTCGTTCAACTTCTGCGAGTAGCCGCTCATCTCGGCGACGAAGAGCACTCCGGCGACGGAGTCGAAGCAATGAATCCATTTGCGTTGCTCCGAGCGTTGTCCGCCCACGTCAACCATGCTGCAATCAAATGCTCGCTCCCTCAAAACTTTTTTCTTTCTTTCAAAGCCCTCATTGAATGGACGATTTGAAAGATCGTCTGAAGAACTTTATGTCCACGTGTTCACTCACACAGATTGTTCTCTTTTGCCCGTTTTCAAGCTTTTCTACTTGCCCCCACCTGATGTCAAGAGTCTAGAAAAGCGAAAAAGCACACACGGTCATAAGGTAAGAGAGAGAAAGAAGAAAGAGAGTGACGTACCGTAGTATCACCTGCTTGTAAGGAAACTCGATCTCGTTGATGCCCGTCGTGGCGACGCGCGACCTCAAGACGTCCTGCTGGGACGGGCGATAGTCGGGCGCCGAGATACGGTCGATGTCGTCAAGGAAACTATAAAGCAACTCTCTCTCGCAACATCACGCGAGCTCACTAAACGGCTGAGTCAAGCAGCGTGATGTCGTCCTTCTTCGTTAACACGTGTCGAATAAAGGAAGAACGATAAATTCTTGCAATTGTTCTGCTCAACTCAAGGTTCAACTCGATTTCCGATGGATGAACTTGTCGGTAGTATTGCCGAAAGAAGTCCACGTCGTCCTGGAAACTCTTTCAAAGCCAAGGAATTATCAAACCTTGACGAGACTATCAACTTGAACTTTCAACTGCTCTGCTCCTTCTAACAGTTGCATGACAGCCTGCACCACATTGCTGTAGACAAGATATCGAAAGTTGATATAGTCCAAGTCGGTGAAGCCGTCGAGATGCAGTATCCTCATCTGTTTGAAGATCGTGCTCTTTCCCGATTCTGGTCCACCTGGAAAGGCCATTTTCGTGTTGAATACCGTGAATCTGTGTATTCTTAGCGTATTTCGCGTCGAGTTCTCATTTGTTCCTCGGGTATACGGTAATCCCGGTAAGTATCGGAGGGGGACGACGGGTCACAGGCGACGGAAAAAACGGGGTGGCCGAGATGGAAATGAATCGCGTGATCGTGGCGAGGGGCGAGAGTGCGTGAGACAAGAGGGGTCGGGCAGGCGAGAAGACAAGGTGAAGGCGAGAGAGGGCCGAGGCACGAGAACACCTGCGACGGCGTCGCTGACGTCGACGACTTGGGCTCGGGGCCGACTCGATGAAATCAAAACCGAAACCACCTTAAGGAGGGGGACCAAGGGAGGGGGGAGCGGGAAGGGCTTGATGTTATTTCGTTGTTAGCCTGTTGACTTTGCAACTCGCCCGGTGACGTGCCCCTTCGAGGGAGTCGGGGTCGGGCTAAAAAGATGTGTGATACTTGTGTCAGGTAAGAAGTTGCGCGCGCGCCTTGCATAATGCAAGAGGGTTGACGGTTGAATGGGGAAAGGACCTTGCGTAACTCGAAACTAAAGAACGATTTCTTCTTACCGAGTAAAAGAATCTTGAGAGTCTTCTTGGAGACGAGGCGGTCCTTCTCGAGTTGCTGCTCGATGAGCTGGTTCCTTCTGATCAACTCTCGGATATCATAGGGATCCGGGGTCCGATACGAGGGTCCAGCCACTTGCTGGTCCACATTCGCGCTTAAACTACTGCGTCATTCATAGCGAGCCCGCTCTTGTGAAACTTACAAACAACATCGTTTCATGGACAAGAAGGACGAGGACGAAGAGACGAAGGAAGAGACAGGGACAGACGGTGGACACTCACAGTAGACGGACAGTGTGGGTTTGTGTGCTTTCGATGTATTTCTGTCCGAGCAAGAGAGAGAGAGAAGGGTGTGACTCGACATTTGTGTTCTTCCCTTGAATCCATCTGAGTCAGTCTTCTCTTCTCTCCAGGATAGAGTCAGATCAGAGAAGAGAAAGCGAAGAATCAAGGACCACATGCACTTTCAAGGTGATCACGACACCTTCTCATTCACACTTCTCCTCATCGAGGCGAGGCTCGAAAAAAAACACAAATTTGTCTCGGACCACACGGCAATATCCAGAGAGGGAGAAGGTGGAAGGAAAACAGTAAATAGGCGAGATAAAAAGGCGAACACGCAAACGACGCTGCGGGGAAACACGGAATCAAGGTAAAAACATCGAAAGGGCAATTGAGGTAAGCGAGAAGCTCCTAACCTGATCTGCATCGACGAACGACCGCATAGCAAAATACGGAAGTCGATTCTCGAACCAGATGAACTTCCCTGAACCTGAGACTTGAGACTTGCCCTGAGAAGGAAAGAGACTCACACTGGTGTTTGGGGCCTGCGCTTCCAGTTTCGTGACGTTGGCCGAGGCGTGAAGCTGCACGGCGAAGAGCTCGGAGCAGCAACAAAAGAGCGCCGTTCTATGCCCTCTTGATGATGAAGAGGCAACAAGGGAGAAACACGAAGAGCCACCGATTGAGGGAAGGAAGATGGAGGAAGAGGGGGGAGGGATAGAAGTCTGCTACCAAGAAGACGTGAAGATGCTCAAATGCTCATGGAAGCGCAACGAGTCTGTCTGATTTGTATTCGAGATTAACGAAGCGATGCGACTTGGCTTTTGGAAAGCGAATTCAACCTTGCCTCGTGGTATTTGCCCCCGCCTCTCAAAGGACTACAACCCGCTTGAGTAGATACAAAGTTCGTGCAGCTCAGCGAGCTTCGATAAACCAAACGTGCAAAATAAAGAAGATCCACTTGCAGAGAGCATAAACAGAGGGGGAAGAGGATTTCAAGGTGTGCCCAGGTACAGACGGACTTGGAAAGTTTGAAGGAGGGGCGCCAGAGCACGCCTCTCTCCCTTCCAGCGGGTCTCTCGACTAAATGAGATTGTTGAGAAGGCGCGAGTAAGACATGCGGCGGCGGGTGAGAGGGGAGGGCGGACGTCACGACGCGCGAATTCTATTTGTAGTCGACGCGACTGGAAGCCTTGAAGCAGCTGTCTCGAAGCGCGCACCGAGACGCACCACCGACACCGGCCACCTCGCACGACGATCGGCAATGACGCTTGTCTCCCCGACACAGTTGCCATTTCTTGCTGTGAAATCTTTGCTGCAGCCCACGCCGACCATGATGACTTTTGAGTATTTCCGAGCATATAGACGAAAGGGAAAAGCTGGCCACTGACGTTTTTGACATCTCTTGTGAACCAAATGAGCTTACAGGGGCGAGGTATGCGGGCCTAGTCAGAGGGAAGGCATTTCCCCCAATGAAGCCATAACACGCACGAAAAAATCTTTGTCGAGATCTCTCACTGACACTGGGAAAGAGGGAGCAAAGTTTGCAGTCGAGGAGGGCCTCAAAGAGAGAGAAGCGCACTCGCTGGGGATACAAAGACGCGTTTCAAGACTTCCATCTTCTTCGACTCTAAATGCCGGGTCCTCCCACAAAAATTGCCCCTTCTCCATGACGAGGAAGCCAAAGCTTTTTTTTCAAGTGAAACATGTGCTTTCATGTAATAGCGCAGAAGTGTTCTTCTTCGAAAAATGAGGGCAAAGGAACTCTCGAATTTCAGTAAAAGGGAAGACTGTCAAACATGATGAAGAAAGGAAACCACGCAAGAGATTGAGTGCACAGTGATAATCACGATGACTCAAACGTCGAAGAAAGGAGAAGAAGGAAATGCGCAGGTGCAAGAACCTTTTGAAGACGGTAGCGCAAATGAAAATCGTGAAAGGAGCACACGGCGACCCGAGGCCGACACCTCGACGCTCTTCGAAGAGAGGCGCTTCGTCACATTATAGGGGCCCGCTCTCCCCGGTGCAATTGCATGTAACATTTTGAGACGCTCCGTGCCAGGCTAAAGAAGTTGAAAACAAAGAGTATAATTACTCCCGAAAAAAGTGAGATAGTCTAAAAGCTCGGCATAAGTTTCTTTAGGCACTCGAGCATGTTTCCCTTCACAAAATTGATCGGTTATTTTGTGCCGTGTAAGTTGCTCTCAGTCATTAAAACCCGTCTGTACTGCGATCTTCTTTGCCTCTTTTCTTCTCTTGAAGGCAATTCTACGCGCATCGCCACACCTGCAATGCGAGTATTCATTGGAAGGCGAGAGGTAAAAGGCGGCGCCTGACAAGATTTCCCGTTGAATTCTACAAATTGAAGCTTTCAAAGAATTGCCCCTCAACCACATCATCGAGTCGAGTAGCCTCGAATTTCACGTTTTTTTTGAGTTTTTTCAAAAGCGTGAAAATGCCCGTTTTCGGGTGGGCTCAAATAGGCAGACAGGCAATTTCGGCGGGACTTCTGTCCATATAATTTCGTTTGAACACTGCGGAAGTGAATTTTTTCCCTTGACCTTTTAGATAGAGCTTTGCGTCTCGAAGGAGAATTTCCATGAGTTTTATGACGAAACGCGCAGCAGAGTTGGAAGGAGGGAAGCTAGAATACGGACACTGAAGTGACACTAAGCAAATGAACACAAATAACGTTCTCGGAGAGACGGATATGTTTTCTAACGTTACACGGCATTTCGAAGTAAATGTGAAAATAGTGAGAACATGCGAACCACTTGCACGCACTGTCTTCGAGAGCTAAAGGACAGGTTTTAGTTGTCATAAGTTACGGCACTGACCGATTTTCAGTTCGAGAAGACAAAATATTCAATTTCATTCTCGATCTTTGGAATCGAGTTCATTTCCCACCCGACTGTAGTCACTTTCCGCTCAATGCCTCTTAAAAGGTCCGGCTAGTCACGATTTCACAGTGCTTCATTGCTTCTGAAAATGTCAAACCTAAAGTTATGGCATATAGGCTGGTCAGATTTCCCAATCGAGTTGATTTGCGCGTGGGGGCTAGCAGTGGCATGCACAGCATGTCAGCAAATCCATCAATTCGTCCTTCACGACATTTAGCCGAAAGGGTGTTTTGAACTCGTGCCGCCTCTCACAACGCTAAAGAGAGCCGGAGATAGACTTTCTTAAACGAGAAATGCTATTTTAGCCCCGAAGATATCAACGAGGGCAACCAGGGTGCCCTCAAGGTTTCTGTAGTTCTCGATGTCGGCTATGCAGGTGCTCCTTCTCCTTCTGTGGGTGCCGCCAGAAAGAAAGACACAGGAAAGCGGAAGCAGTGTTTTGGGTACCCTAAAAGCACTAGAATAACAGCAAGATGTTGCCCGTTTTAGCTGCTGAGAAATAAAAAACAGCAACCGAGGTGAACGCGGTTGCAGGAAAAAAATTGCCCAACGTGCAATAATCGAAGAATTACACAGCTAAAAAGTGACAATAAAATGTCACTCTAATTCTAGAGAAGGTGCAAACAAGTGGCAGAAAACATTAGGTACAACATTTTGCTGAACTCCAAAAAAAGCAATGCAGACAGACCTGCAGGAAATTGCGGGTTTGGTAGAATAAGCAACGTTTAATTCTCCAAGGTCTCAGACATCGACGATATTTAATGGTCAATTAAAATCAAGCTTCTCAGAAGATTAACCTTAAGAAGAGCTACAACAGCGCAATTATCTGTCCTCAGGGTGTTGATTCCGTTCGCTGCATCTTAAGTGCGCAATATTACTGCAATCATGTTACGTCCTTCGATCTCAAAAATGTCCTGAGTTTAGTCTTGGCAAGGCTGACAGGGACACATCCAGCTCTCACGGATGTGAACTCCTTGTAAGCGAAGAAAGTTCAAAGCTTTAGATTGTATCAAATGGGAACGTCCTGTGCCAGCTTGGCACCATGTGTCCATTGGATTTGTCATGAGGATCAAAATGTTGAAAGTGGTGTTTAGATTCTTCACCACAATTTTCTGCCCTCGGCAATTTCAAACAATCATAAAACGGATTTTTCTTGAAAGCTGGCCTGCTAAGAGAACGAGCGAACCGAAATGAACATCATAACATTTTCGAAAAATTCACCTTTTCCTGCTTCAGGCGTTCTATAGAAGTGCACTCATCCTCTTGGTTAATCGCTAGTTCAAGAACTATAAAAGAAGAAAGACAAGAGTGAATCAGAGCTGTTGACGACGAGTCGACCGAATTCTCATGAGAGACAATCAGAGCAAAGATTCCTCGAGGCAATGCAGAACGACCGAAACTCCGCGACTAGACTCTGGAAAATTCAGTAAAGTTCCTTTCGTCACATTTTACCGGCCATCAATTTTTTTGTTGCACAAAATCATAGCTACATTCTTCTTTCGTGATCTGCCTTCTTTAGTTGAAAAGTCAAGCTCATGGAAAGACCTACTCCTAACGGAGTTTGTTCCTTCGAACGATTTCCTGTCACGTGAACCGCACATTGTTCGAAGTCCAAAAAGATTCACTTGCACGCGATTGCTTGGAATACCCCAGGGAGCTCGTTAAAGATATCAAGCCTTTCTCGTGAGGAGGCCTGGTCCTGACGTCGTATAGAAGCCGGCAAGAAAACAAGCTTTTTCACATCACTTTACAGTTTGATTCGCTTTAATGGAATTGATTTGGCTTGACTATCTTTCAATTCCGTTAGAAGTGATCGGAATCCCCATTCATTTGTTTGTTCTCTACATCATTTGGTTCTCCAAGAGTCGTCGACATTTCCAAAGTTCCTTCTTCACGCTTTATAAGTCAAACGGTTTATCGTTCAGGAAATAAAAAAGACGCATTTAGGTTTCTTCATTATAATCGCCCACTTCTCTGCCACGTTTCTTTTTAAGATCGGCACTCAAACTGGTGCTCCCGAGGCGTGGAAATGGCTCATTCCGGCCTCCTATCTGGGCACGAGCATCTCCTTCCTCGGACAATTCTTCGGAAACACGCTCATTGCAGCAAATCGCTTCACGGCTATGCGTTATTACACGCATTACGAAAATGTTGGTAGTCTTAAAAAAAAAAGACCTTGAGACAGTGGTGGTCCCCAAAAATTCTGGCCCTCCTGATAGCAATCCAATGGATCTTCTCATTTGAAATCGTATTCTACGCTGTTTTCAAAGAACCTGTCTACTTTGTTATTGATGGTATGTACCATGGTCTGCCTTACAACGATAAAGACAGCGAGGTGAGACCTCTATATCAAGGAAATATTTTGCAGTACATTCATCTGAATTCAACTGTTGTCGCTCTGGTATGCTCGGTCCTCAGCCTCGTGCTTAACATCGCCGCCCTGCTGTCAATAAAACGTCTTAAAGATAGGGTGAATATTTTGCTGTTACAAGTAGTTTTAGGTAATCGGCGTGGTACGTAACGACGAGCGAAATCTTCTCATTTACTCAATTGTCACATTTATTTTCGGACAAGTTTCTCGTTTTGTCTTTCCAAAACAGTTTAGGGGATGATGTTCGTGCAGCTTTGTCACGGCCTTCGAGTCGCCTTCGGAATCATTCTCGACTCGGGTTGGGCACTCGCTGGAGTAATGTGTCTTCCGTTTCTCAACATAAATTTCAGTATTACGTTGCAAATGACATGCTCACCCTCAGCGATCCAGTCATGTTGCTTTTCTTCAGTCGCCCGCTTCGACTCGCGGCTCTCCGCTGTCTTCATCTGGAGAACTGGCGAGCTCGCCAATCTAGCTTCTCTATTGCGGCCACAAATTCTGTCTCTCCCCTTCAACAACGGTCAAATCGTTCCTAAATCGAAAATTAAAGTTCATTACAACAACATCAACAATACAATCGTAAAAAAATCAGGATGAATCTAACGAAAGGAAAAAAAATCATGAGCGTTGATAATGGAAGGAATGTCACCATTAAACAGCGTTGCTGGGATCTCGAACGACACATCTCGCAGACGATTCATTTCGTCCCAAGCGACATGAATCGATTTTTTAAATCTTTCTTCACTTTTTTGTTCAAATGTCCAATCTTTTTCATCTTTAGGCATCTGCATAAAATGGACTGCTTCCAAACACGGAGCATAAGTCTCCTGAAAAATGCTTGAGCGACTGAAAATCGTCTAAATCGTCTTCGCCTGACCGGTCTCAATGATTTCCTCTCCTCCACGCATTTCTCTTCACATTTCAGGAAGCTTTACTACAAACTATTGCGGGACACTAGTATTGCTGCCTTCAAATCAACAATCGTTGACGGTTTCAATTTAACGTTCTAATGTTTCAAGTAACGTTGTTAACACACACAAACCGGAGACCTTCAGCCAAACCAATATTTTCAACCAAGTGACACCATGCATTTCAACCAAAGTCTAGTCTTGATGTCTTGCCAATAAAAGAAGTTTTGTTAGAATCATTCTTTTTGTTTTCTTATCTTGCAACAATAAGTCACACCAAACATAAGAGAAGCTTTTATCGAAAGGCTTTAATCGGGATGGTCCATCTGCTTCTCGTTCGTCTCGTTGAGGTCGGTCTTGTCCTCGTTCTCGGCGAGCTTCTGCTTCTCCGAGTCCCAATCCGAGAGGATGTCTTCGAAGGTGGGATAGTCGCTGTTCTTCTTCGTCGCTCCTTTCTTGATCACTTGCTCCTTCTTGTCGCACTCGAACTGCCGCGGCTTCGGCTGTTCCCCGCCGGCGGCTGTCGATTCCCAGTCGGAGGCGATGTCGCCCATTGTCGGGTAGTCGCTTTCCATCTTCTTGGCACCCTTCTCGATCTCCGCTTCCTTCTTGTCGGGCTCGAACTGGCGAGGCTTCAGGTCGTCCCTCGGCGTCTCCTTCTTCGACTCCTTCGGGGTCACCTCGCCCAGTTCGTCCTCCTTCGGGCTCTCCTTCCCCTTCTTCTTTGAGCTTCCCTTCGCAGGGCTTTCCTTCACCCGTCCCTCTTCATTCCTGTCCTTCTCGTCTTCCACCGTCGACTCCTTCGACGGGTCGTCGTCCTTCTTGCGACGGGGAGTCTCGTTCTGCGTGTCCTCTTCCTTCTTCGCCTTTTGCCGCCTTCGCTCGGCCTTCGAGGCGCCCGTCGGAGTGGGCATCTCGACATCCACACTTGCACTCGGCTTCTCGCTCGATTCCGTCCTCTTCGCGGGCTTTGGCTTCTTCTTTCTCGTCTTTCTCTTCGACTGTTGCCTCTTCTTCGCCTTCTTGCGGGACGAGGCTCTTCCCTTCGATTTGCTCTTCTTCGACTTGGGCGAGAGGGGCGTCTTCTTGGCTGTCGGCGTCGGCGCCGCCTTGCCCTTCTTGCACTTCTTGCAGCATGAGATGAACATCAGCACCGGCAAGAGAAGGCCGAGGCCTGCAGGCTTCAGGGAGGAGGAGGAGAGCTCACCGATGAGCTGCCACATCGGAGAGACGAGCCGGTCACGACGCAGGTTGAAATAGGAACTGAATCTTGCATGTCTTATGGCATCATTTTTTTAGAACTGGGAACGCATTCGCTTTAGATGAGCTGCAAATTGTTACGAGACGATTCTATTCAAAGTCTCCAGCCGTCTTACCAAAACCCCCTTTTTGGTCCGGACATGGCTGCGGACAAAAGTTGCGGACAGACCTCAGGTCGTTTGGGTCATTTTGAACTAGAGCTAGTTGAAAATGGGTCAGTTCGCGACATTTTTACGCTTTCCACCTCAGGACATT
>JAQIXL010000662.1:0-26966 GCA_034700245.1 Poikilolaimus oxycercus | reverse complement strand
TGGAGGTGAAATTACGGTTTTCGACTTGGCAGTTTCAGCACCAAACTGAACGAATTTCGTCCGGGTTTGAAAGCCATCAGTGTACGCATGAGTGGGACTATCGCCCAGTACCAGAGGCACCGCGAGAAAAATTCTTGAGAAAAAAAGTTAAGATTAAAAGTCGGATTTTTCATTCCGAAGCGAAACTTCAAAAAATCGTTTCTCGCACGCCAAGCAACTTCTTAAGCTCAAATTTGGTGCCCTGCTCGGCTTGGCGCTTATGTACATATTCCCCCTTGGACCGGGTCGAGAATCGAAGAAGAAAGGTTGAAAGTCGAAAAAGTGACATTACTTATTGCTCACCCCAATATTTATCAGGGCAAGAACGAGTCACTAACTTCTGCTCTTGCTTATTTTACGCTTCTAATTAATTACTTATTTTTTCAGTGTTTGAGCTTTTTCATTATAAATGAGATTGTAACATTTGCAGACCTCATAGACGGATTCTCAGTGCGTTCGCATACATCGAGGGCAAATTGACGGCAGGAAGCTGCAAAGACAAAATTTTCAACTCGCGTTGACATTTTCGAAGGCGAAACGCTCAGCAAACCTCAAATATTGCTTTAACTATATCTTCAGAGGTTCGAAATTTGTCATAAAAAGCGCCTTCAACGTAATCTTTGCAGAAATTGGTTATGGAGTAAGGTCTTTCGTCTCCATAGAAGCATGAAACTCGCCCGATGAATTGAGAAGTTTTTCTTCAAACAATTGAGAACATTCGGTAAGCAGAGCCAGATGATTCTATGGGAATGTGCATCAGTGCGAGAGACTAGGGATTCACTGCGATTTGAGCTTTTTAACCGTCCATGCTTTAGAAAGCAGTTCGTAGCAGCGATTTTCATGATGTCGACATATCTAAATATGACAAGAGCTTTAGATTGATGGTTCTTCTCTCAAAACGTGAGTAGCTCACGCTTCGATATTAACCGTTTTCAGCAAAAGAGGTGTATGAATTGGTGTCTATTAGTCATGAAAACCGGCTGTGACGAGAGCAGGATCACCACCCGAACAACGGAAGACGAACTTCATTCTGTAACTATCTAGAGTGAGGGGAAAATGTGAGGACCAGCGGATTCATACTCACCAAGACACGTAAGTTCGGCGTCTGTCTTGCGATTGTCTTTAGCATTGCGCAAACCCGTCGGTTTGCATTCGACCATTATGTTGCGTAATGATGGAAGCTGTTTCGCCTTCGAGACTTCTTCAAAAAGGCTACCTAGAAAGCATGTTCGAGCCTTATTTGACATATTTATCATAGCTTGAAGAAGATACAGCATGAGAATAAAATCGTGCCCTGTACGTAGTGGTGGTGGTGGAACAGCAGAGCCATGTTGCTCGTACAGCGAAAGAAGAGAAAAAAACTGACGAAGGGGGCAGAATTCTCCTCAAGATTTGATCGTCGAGGCGAAATCGACCTCCTCCCTAGACTCTAACAACGCTGTGATGTCGCGATTTCACTTCTCAATCAGCCCCTCATCACGTCTCTGGCAACAATTGACTTCGAGGGTCTTCTCAAGAGGACCACTTCTTCGCTTTGCTTCGTATTGCCTCGGCGTGTCAATCTTCCTCTGCACTAATCCAAAATCTTCTTTCAGTTTCCATTCACGAATACTCGAGTCATTCGCCTAGATCGCTTGACAATGTTCAATGGATCCACAGCTTTAGAAGCAAAACTTCATGCAGCTCACGAAAGACCCTAAAAACTCTAAGGGTTAGTATTTTTGTTGTACTCAGGCCCGAATATTGACGTATTTTCTCTTTTAGAAATTTTTACCATTCGACTTGAGTTATGCAATGTGAGATTTTCAGGTGCAAAGAATTTCGATACAATCGTGAACGTCCTGCCCATTTTCGCGTTATCTTTCGACATGGCGAAGGTGGTTGTCTCGCAATTCTGCCCTACTCCTCGAAGAAGGTCACACATGGACCTTTGGTTGAGCCCCACGTCCCGAACTTCGTTAGGCTCCGGAGTCCTCTCGTGACAGTGACGAAGCTCATGATTCTCTGACGACGCATAGAATAGGTGATCTCGTGTTGGTGTACTATCTACGACTCTCTGAAGAAAGCCGTGATCAATTGCATTTGTATTCTTCTGACCTCAATCTCTTTGTGCCCAATGAAAGTGCTTTCTTTACTAAGCATGTCTTTTTGTTTGATTTTAAACAATAAAAAAAGTTTTTTTCTTTCAGTGCCTTCTCATTCTTGCAGGAAGCATCTTCTTTATCGCCGTTTTGGAAATTTAGCACACTGCAATGCTCGGAGAAGTTTTGGATACCTTGACGGTCTAGAGTTTTTAGCACTTTATCGATTTCGGGCTGATCTGCTAAAAGCAGTTCGTCATTTTGGTAGTGATATGGAAATGCTGATTTCTAGCAGCTTTGTTTCTAGCAGCTGTTAGCACCTGAAGAGTTGCGCTACTCAGTGAGACGGTCGCGCAGGCCAAAAGAGGCGCGCACTTTTTGCAGTATTCGAGTGACAAATTTTTGGCGCCAAACGTTTATTTGTCAGGCTAGAACGACTCGCTAAATTTTTGTTTCGAATACTTCTCGTTTGCTTTTAAAACTTTGCGATTCGTCTGTTCATGCAGTGGTTGCATTATTGGATGAACCTTTTGCAGACCCCATAAACGGATTCTCAATGCGTTCGCATATGTCGAGCGGAAATTGACGGCAGAAAGCTGCAGAGGACAAATCTTTTTCTTCAATCAATCGCGGCCATTCGGTAAGCAGAGCCAGATGATTATGTGCTGAAGAAGGCGTTGCTCAAGTGGGAAGAATAAGTTTCACTCCGATTTGAGTTTTTTAACTGTCTCTATTTCAGAATGCCACCAGCAAGCCTTTGTCAATGACTCATCGATGCGAGGCGTTCGACTTTCACCCTCCTCGAATAATAGAAGAGACTGCAATTTCTCGGGTTTTGCAAATCAGCCGGGAGAGATCACAAATATAAGAACATGCTGAACGACTTCAAAGCGGTATGGTCGACATATCCATATATCAACGTGAGTCGCATTGCAACTCTAATCAATTTCATTTCTCTTCCTTAGGTCTCACGTAAGGAAATGGAAGAAGTAACCCTGACATTGGATAAGGAGCTGAAGATGCGGCTGCGAAAGAAGAGGAAAACTTCCACAAAGAAAACAGCTGTTGACTCTTTTTTCTCGAATGTACAATAGATAAAGTGTTGTGAGTAGTTTCCTTTTGGACACACAAATCTTTGAAACTTACAATTAGTTGGAAACTGAGCCAGAACCCACCTTTTGACCGTAAATAACCACTAGACTATCAATTGTTCATCACAAAGACAAGATCTTTATCGCCGACTGAATTACCTCAAAAAACTTTGATCACGTTAGGTCGCTAATTGTCGCCCTCTAACACGTTCGATGACAACTGTTTCTTCGTCTCTTGAGAAACTTGACGCGTTATCGGTGAAGTACACAAAAATCGTGGCCCCGTCACGGCGTTGCAATTCGTAGCCCCAAATCTTCCACAAGCACTTATCGGGTCGGCTCGTCGCTTTTACATCGAGACCTTCAATAAGTTTTCTGAGTGGGAGGCCGCCAGTGCCAAGTCGAAAGACGTAGTAGCGAACGGATCTGCGACCTCTGGCCCACTCGAAGAGAAACTGCCTCAGACCAGAAGTCGTCACAGAGGTTTGTTCGTAGCAAATGAAAGTGCTCCAGTTTTGAGCGACAAAAACAGAATCGTTAATACTTTTGGCCAGCTTTACAAATGGCAGACGAACTTGGAGCACTTTTATGTTTAGTTGAGAGATGAAACGAGGTGAATCGAGGCGTAAGTCGAAATCAACAGCGAGGTTTGTTACCGGACTTTGCAGCAAACCCGAGAACCAAGCGTGTCGGTTCTCTTGATCTTCCCTAAAAGAAACCTCAGAAGGTTTCCGTGCTCGAAGAACTTTTGACGAAGTTGCTGGAAAGCCTCGTCGAGAAGAATGTTGTGGTCGAACAACTTCTGGCGAAGTTACTCGAGGAGAATAAGGAACTTCGCAAGGAGATCTCCGATTTGAAGAAGAAAGTCAATGAGCGGCCTGCAGCGACTTACGCGGAGGCAGCTGGTAGGAATATCTCGCCGGCAAAGGAAACTCTTCGCATCGCTCGCGAAGCAATTCGCGTCGAGCGAGAGGAACCGGAGCGTATGCGAACTGTCATCATGGCCAAGGTTAGCGAGCAATCAGAAGATCTAGACAAGACGCTCGTGAACGCTATTGCCGATTTGAACAAAGAGAAAATCGAATTTACGTCAATTTTTCGCGTCGGAAGACCAAGAGAGAAGACGAATCGTTTACTTCGCGTCGCTTGTCGAACGGAGGAGGATGCCGTCAATCTGATGAAATCCTTCTCAGAGGCCAAGCACGCGAAGAAATTTGGTCAGCTGACTCATGCGAGCATCCGTCGAGACTACAATGCCAGCGACTTGGAAGAGTGGAAGAGACTGTGGAAGCAGGCGATCGAGACGAACGACCGTCTCAACAAGCGAGAGATGACGGTCATCCACACCAAACTCGGACCTCGCCTCGTCAAGGCGAGGAACGACGTTTCGTGGATCGTCAAGAAGAAGCCGGCTCCGTCGGAAGCATCGAACGGGACCAATTAGGCCCCTCTCATCAACCTCTCAGGTGTGTATTCCTCAACGCCCAGTCTCTGCACAAGAAGATTCCCCGTCTCGAATTTCTCATCAACGAACTCAATCCTGACATTGTTGCTGTCTGTGAGACTTGGCTCACCGCCAATGATCCAGATGCAAGAATTTCTTTCAACGGGACATTTCAAGTTGTCCGTTGTGATAGAAGCCGCCGGGGTGGAGGTGTCTGTCTGCTGATTTCCACACGTCTCAAATGTGTTATTGTCGAAACCGGCAATGACGAAGCCGAATTCGCAACCATCGATGTTGTGAATACTCATCCTTCTTTTCGTCTCTGCGTCGCTTACCATCCATTGCACAACACGTCTCCCAACACATTGCTTGAGCATCTTACCCGCTTATGTGAATCATCGGCTCTCCCATTCATTCTCGTCGGCGATTTCAACAGCCCCGATATTGATTGGAGAAATTTGAACGCCAATTGCACCAACTGCACAGCTTTTGTCGACTTCAGCGTTGTGCAAGGTCTTGTGCAGCTAGTGCAAGAGCCAACTCGCGATCAAAACACTCTCGACCTCGTTTTCTCGTCAGATGACCAACTGCTGTCCTATGCCGAGACCGGAGACTATTTCGCCGATCACAAATTCATCAAATTTGACATCGACTGCGTTATTCCATCCCGTCAGAAGCTCAGAAGGCTCGATTATCGTCGAGCCAATTATTTCCTCATCAACGCCGCTCTTGCTAACATCGAGTGGGCAAGCTTCTTTGACGCAAAGGAGATCGAAGACGATTACAACATATTTCTTTGCCTCCTTCGCGACGTCATTTCGACATTTACACCTTTTTCAAGACCTCGTTCACGGATTTATCCGGATTTCATCAAGAAGTTACGAGCACAGAAGGAGCGTCTGTGGCGACGAGAAGGAAACTCTGCGTCCTACAAGTTGAAGAAACGAGCCTTCGACAGAGCAGTGCGAAGATACGCGGACCAGCAGGAAGAGAAGGCCGTTTCGAATCAGAAATCCTTCTTTGCTTATTGCAAATCAAGACTTAAGAGCAACGATCCCGTGGCCGCCCTCAAAGATTCGAATGGAACTGTTCAAGCGGGAGATTTGGAGAGAGCAGAGCTTCTGTCAAAGCAATTTGCGTCGGTCTTTACCGAGGACAATGGCGCCATTCCAAACTTACAGCCATTTACCAACAAGTCCTTCACTTCTGTCGACTTCGCCCCTCATCTCGTCGAGCAGCAGCTTCAAAGACTGCCGAATAAGCTTTCCTCTGGCCCTGACGGAATTCCATCTTATTTCCTTCGCCGAGTTGCCACGGCCATTGCTCTACCGCTATCTCAACTTTTTTCTCTTTCAATGGAGCAAGGCAAACTGCCCCAAAACTGGAAGATTGCTACCATCAAGCCTCTTTTCAAGAAGGGCGACAAGAGCAAAGCCGCCAACTACCGTCCTATCTCGTTGACGAGTTGCATCTGCAAAGTCTTCGAAGGAATGCTCAAGACTCAGCTGACGAAGTTTCTCGATGAAAATCACCTGCTATCACCTTGCCAATTTGGCTTTCGCTCACAGATGTCGACTGTCTCTCAGTTGACGCTCTTCCACCATGAGCTCGTAATGGCACTCAACAGCAAGAAATCCGCCGACGTTATCTATGTTGACTTCGCAAAGGCTTTCGACACCGTGAGTCACAGCAAGCTTCTAGCTAAACTTACTGCCTACGGAGTTGGAGACCCTATTCGGAGCTGGCTTCGTTCCTTTCTCGAAGGAAGAATTCAACGAGTCCAAGTCAACGATTCGCTCTCTCAGGAAGTTGTAGTTGGTTCGGGCGTGCCCCAAGGCACTGTACTCGGGCCACTGCTCTTCTTACTATTCATCAACGATCTTCCCGCAAGTCTGCCTGTCGAATCGAAGCTCTTTGCTGATGATTTGAAGATCTACACCACCTTCAAGACAGACGACGAGGGAAGACTCGACGAGGCGCTTCGAAGCTTGGAAGACTGGACAGAGAAGTGGCAATTGCGCATTGCCGCTGAGAAGTGCTCGACATTGCATGTCGGGAAGAAGAATCCAAAACTCTCGCGGCAACTACATGGAATCGTCTTACCCCAGCCAGAGCATGTGAAGGACCTCGGCGTCATCTTTTCCGACACTCTCAACTTCAGAGAGCACATCTCCGTATCAGCTCGAAATGCTTCGCGACTTTGTCACGTTGTTTTTCGAGTGTTACGATCGAAGAAGCCGGAGATTCTTTCGAATGCCTTCAAGGTCTACATTCGCCCTGGTCTGGAATATGCGAGCGTCGTCTGGTCTCCTTGGACAGTGGCCGACAAGAATCTTCTCGAGTCTGTACAGCGTCGGTACACGAGTCTCGTGTACGACCGTTGTAGTCTTAACCCTGACACACCAGCCCCAGATCGGCTTCTTGCACTCGGCCTAACAACACTCGAGCGCCGCAGACTTGAAGCCGATCTCATTTTTGTGCATAAGATATTCCATTGCCAGATTGGCATTACTCCAGTAGATTTGTTCTCCTTGTCTCTGATGAACTCGCGAACCCGGGGACATCAGAGAAAGATTTGTGCTAAGGTCGTTCCTTCCTCCAACATTGTATCTTCGTCTTTTGCTTTTCGTGTCCAAAAACTGTGGAATAAGCTTCCTCCTTCAACAGTTGAAGCCAACCCTAAGGCCTTTAAATCACTTCTCAAGCATCAAAGCCTTTTGAGCTAATACTTTTGAACAACGAAATCCCCAACCATCAGCTATTCGCCTAAATTATCTTTGTTTTGTTGTATTGTTACTGTGGTCGCACAAGTGCCGCGCACGCGGTCTGACTGAATAAATGATGATGATGATGATGATGAAATTCCCATGGTAACAGTGAGGTGTCGTTGGCGAGCGTCGAAAGCTAAGCGCCCGGCCTGAAATGCATTTGTTTTGGACTATTAGAGGAGTTGATGCTTACTCCGCCGAGATTCTGACCATGCCGTCGCGACATCAAACAGACAAGCAGATACAACACGATGCTAGCCACAACTGCGCTCATTCGAAGCAAGAACGAGTATCGTGTGTACCATTCCACCATGCTAGCACTCGACCTGAAAAGTCCTTCGCTGACTGCTCGTTTGATAACTGTGGTTCCTAGCTGTCAGGGAAACTTAGCGCGCAGACATTTAAAACTGCACGTTTTAGAAAGGAAATCAAAACAGATGGGAATTGGCAAAAATGCTTCCAAATTTAGTTATTTACCAGCAAATTGGATCGTATTTCGGTTCGTTCTCTGGAAAAGCCAAGGTCCAACTCGTGAAAATTGACGAAAACATAAACGTGTGCCAGAAGAAAATTTGGACAATCTAAAACCGCATGTTCTCGACAGAAGAAGTACCTGAAATCTCAAGGAGTGATTGAAGTAAGCGACGGGACACGTCAGCGTCAGCAGGCGATCAATGCTTAGGATGAGCAAAACTATGGCAGACATAGGATCGGTCCTTAACAATTTGATCAGAATAAGATCCTCTGCTCACCAGACGAAAAGTAGATTCCAGGGCATGAGCATACAGTACCGTCGGCTTCTTTTCACATTGTCCGCGACGGTCAACAGAATACTAATTCGACCTGCACCAGCGCAGATCTGGGCCAGCCCGCTGAGAGCGTCGGTGACAAACTAAAAAAGAATCCTTAACTTCGTTTAGCAGTACGAAAACTTACTTGCGATACAAGGACGGCATATTTGCGTCTAAGAACACGAGATCGGCCAACGGCTAGGAGTAGCATCAAATTACTAACGATTAACGCGGATCCCACAATAATGTACAGCGAAAATTGAATTAAAAGGCTGAAAATACGGCTTAATCACAAAGATTTTAAACTTACGGATTCATAAACGAAGAAGCGGAGGTAGTAACATGCTAGAAAGACATTTTAACCGTCGGCCTGTTCATTCTAGATATATGCGTGCACAGCAGTGGATTAGCACGTCGGCAATCTCTAGAGACCACGACGTTGTAGGCGGTGTCGCTGAAGTGAAATGGCAACTGCATTTGACTCGACTCTAACATCAAAAGGAGCACTCAGAAAGTAATGAGCTTCTAAAAACAAGCCGACATCTGCGCAGTAGCGACCAAGATTTCAGTGGACGATCGTAAGTGAAGCTCTTTTAGAGGGTTGATGAAATTCTTCTTTGATGGCTGAGAAAGAGCTGAAGAAACGTCTAAGAGACGCCTGATTCGAAGAAGTACACAGAAGATGCGCTTTTGCAGGCACTCGGTAGTCAATACTCTTCCACAGATAAGTACAATCAATCTATGTATCGTTGCGCTAAAGTGTTCTTGCTGTGTCAGGCGCACACTGTTCACCTTAAAATCTTAACGAATGCCGCAAGCCAATTCCACTCTACCCAAGAGTCGTTGGACCGAGACGAGAGGGAAAAATATGCGCGAAGCAGCTTTTGCAGACTTGGAAATAAATGGTTCAGCGCACGAAAAGCATTACTTATTATTTCAACGGGAAGTACGCCGATTAGGTAGGGGAGCCCTGCATTACAGGGAACTTTTAGTCTTTCTCTTTTTGCAGTTACAAATACCATGCAAGTATTCCACTGCAAATGTCAAGCAACGCTTGAAGTCCCTGGTGAAAAATTTCAATTTTAAAATTTACTGATACAAAATTGTCTGCTACACTGACTGCTTGTGAGAAATGCAAAAGCCATTTTGAACCCAAAGTTGATAGGATTCAAAGCATGGGCTATTGCATGATTGCCAGTGTTTTCGAAAGCAGCTCATGGCTATAGTTGAAAGGGTTGTTCGGAGTGTGAGAACGTAGTCGAGTAGTCAAACCTCGTTCCGGTTCTGTGGCCATCACCAGCAGTTCCATCAAGTGTCTTGCGCAAGGCTTCAGGTTGTCAGAATCAGGCTCGCGTTTCTGATCGTTCCTCGACTTCACTAGCCAAGCGTCTTTGATGCGGATCTTTATTATTATGGCAGTAGAAGTTGTAGTAATGTCGACGAGAAGATGAAAAGGGCGTTGCCGGATTGGAGTGAGAATTGCATTCGAGGGAGTCAGTTGTTTGCCCGTCCCGTCTTCACGGCACTTCCCGTTTTCATAAAATATGTATTTGCGAATAATAAATACGAGTACATTACGGCGAAAAAACAGACAAAGACGAAAATTGTCTGGCGAGTACGACTACTCTAGCGTGCGTAACGTGGTCGCGAACGTCCGATTTATCATAACCGCAAAAACTTTCCAATCCGTGGCTTAGCCAGTAAGTCCGTCTTTGTGCTGCGATTCTTATAAATAATCGTTGCGTGTGCAAATTTGCGTCGTCTCATCCATCGCTCGACGATGATCACCGTCATCGACCTTCTGCATCTGCACAACGTCTGTGTTGGATCATCCGCATTTGTAAGTTTCATGCTTCGACGAGAAGCGGCTCAGGTTCTGAACGCCGTCCTTCTCTGGTCACTGCTGGCGCATTTTGATCAAGAATGGCATCAACTGCGCCTTTTCCTCATCCTTAACGTTGTGATTGATATCGTCTTCGCCTTTGTTGAGGTCGTGACTCAAGCGGTAAGATTCACTTGCGGGCAATTCTTTTCCTTTTCAGGCTATTGTTGTCTCAGGCGGAGTTTTAGCGGTCTTCGCGACCAGTTATCTCAATTGGCTCGGCCATGACATTGCCGTCTTCTTTCTAGTTCTTTATTGCGACCTCATCTATGCTTCGTACCTGGTGGTGCCCGCCACATTCGCATATCGATGCTTTCTCTTCAATCGGTTTGAAAATTGTAATTTAATGTGTTCGTTTAGATCCACTCGAATGAACCGCAATCGCGCTGCATGCCTCATTTTGTTAGGCTTTTGTGTTGGTGTTCTGCCTTCCATTTTGGCGGTCAATTTTCTTATTCTGACAGCGGACGAGGCTGAAGACCTTTATGAACGCATGCGTCTTGATGATCTTCCGGAGTTTCAAAACTTCACTTTTATTGCCGGGCATGCTGTAAGTCTCTGGGACAGGCGAGCAAAAGAATGACTTTTAGACATCGTATCGTCTTTTCCTTCCGATGCTCTCTGTTGGCACAGAATTCATGGTCGCGTATTTTTTGGTGATATTTTTCGCCATCAAAGTCACGAAGTACATGCGCATCAACTTCGAGGTGATGAGCAGTCGGACACGAAAAATGAATCGCCTTCTGAACACGGCGTTGTTGCTTCAGGTTTGTGTTTTCACATTTTGAAGCCGTCTTTTCATTCGCTGCTCCCTCTTATTACCGGCGTATTCCCGGCCATTACAACAATTATTATTGCGACAACCGGCGCGGATTTGCGTGGAATCGTGCCGATGGTCATTGGTTCGTGTTACGCCTGGATGCCACTAGCCAACGGTGGTATCGCCCTCGCGTTCTACAAGCCGTATCGTCGGTTCATTATTGATCGCCTCTTGAAATGCTCATCGAACGTCTCGCTTGTCTACACCAGCAATACCTAGAGCGTTTGTTGAGGAAGTGATGCGTCCGTTTGATGCTAGCTTCGAATGAAATTGTACTTGGCAAACGAGTAATATCCCACAGACAGAATGTTTGATCTCGTGAATAGAGATGAATGTGTCCAGTTGTGGCCTCGAAGGCCGTTCAGTTAAGGCTCTCGACTACATAATCCGTCTCCGGATATTGCCGCGCGTGTGAAAGGAAAATTTTCCGAACGACCGTGACGAGTGCCGACGAGGCAAGTCACTAACGTGACGTGCATCAACGATCAGCATCATACGGCGAAGGCGTTGATGCTTCGAGAAGCACGATGAAGAACAAGGCACCTTGTCTGCTCTTGGTGAAGCAATGACTCGAAACAAAGAACCTTCTTCTAGTTGCCTAAGGTTTCAGAGTTTTGCCCCAGAATTCTTGAGATTTTCATCGCGTCGCTGCAATCCGGCAAGAACTAATTGTGAACGTTATTCAACGGCAATAACGGTTCCAAGTGAAACGTGAAGATGAAGGAGAATCACTTCTTGTATTTCGCCCTGGGGGTTGTTTTCCTCAAGGGGGCTGTAGAGGGTTGGAGAGCGCGGGGAGAAAGTGCCTGCAACGAGTGAAACAAGGGGAAACCGGTTGCTTGCCGCACCACCGCTCGCTTCTTTCAATGGATGCCATTCTCTCAAGAGACAAGGCCGCCCCGCCGTTGCCCCGAGGGAACATCGAGAAGGTGGAAGGGAGGAAATCGAAGAGGTTTCACTCCGATTTGACGTGAAACGAAAGCGAAAAAGTCCTTGAAGAGAAGAGGGCGCAGAGTCGAAGAAAGGACACTTTCGATGCCGCCGAACCAGCTTGAGGAGCGCCCGCTTAGGGCACGCCAACTGTGGCGCTGCAGCTACAACTTGACTATATAAGCGTCGAGTGGCAGACGAGGGGCATCAAAGCGCCTTCTCCTCTTCAGCTCTTCGTCTTCTTCCAGCATTTTTTTCTTACTGCTTGGCTTCCAGATGTCGGACAAGAAGCCTCTTGTTGTCGAGGAGGAAGCGAACGCTCTCCGCCGCGTGGCCTTCGCGGGAGTCGCCCTCTCCACCGTGGCGACCCTCGTCTGCGTGCTCTCCGTGCCAATGCTCTACAGCTACATCCAGCACGTTCAGTCCGCCATGGACAACGAGGTCGACTTCTGCAAGTCGCGCACCGGCAACATCTGGCAGGAGGTCACCCGCACCTCGGTCAGCCTCAGCTTCTTTTTCTCAACCCAGTGCTTTGAAGGTGCTCTCGAAGGCTAAGGAGGAGGCTGCCCGTGAGAAGCGTCAGGCTGGCGGTGGCTGCTGCGGCTGCGGAGTGTCGCCCGCTGGACCCCCTGGCCCACCCGGACCCGACGGAGATGATGGACCCGATGGAGCTCCTGGAGCCCCAGGAAACCCCGGACCCGATGCTGCTCCTCTCCCATACGTCGCTCCCCCATCACCCTGCAACCCGACTTGCCCACCGGCCGAGGCTGGCCCAGCTGGACCAGCTGGACCCAAGGGACCACCCGGAAACGCTGGAGCTCCAGGACCCGCTGGACCCGCTGGAAGCGGTGGCGCCGCTGGACCTGCTGGCCCACCCGGACCTCCCGGACCCGACGGAGGACCTGGAGAAGCCGGACCCGCCGGACCTGCTGGAGCCGTCATCGAAGTGCCCGGCCCCGAGGGACCCCCTGGACCTCCCGGACCCGCTGGACCCGCTGGACCTCCCGGACCACCCGGACAGGGCGGCAGTGCTGGACAGCCCGGACCTGCTGGAGGTGCTGGAGATGCTGGAGCGCCCGGCCCCAACGGACTCCCCGGACCCGACGGACCTCCCGGACCTCCCGGAGATGCTGGAAGCGGCGGTGCCTGCGACCACTGCCCGCCTCCTCGCACCGCTCCCGGATATTAGGCTTAAGCTTGAGATCGTTCTGTTCCTCTGGTCTCAGTTGCTTCCCCCGAGTAGTTGGTGACGAGAAGTGGTCTGGTCGACTAGCGACCTGTTCTCGACTCTCAATCCACAATAAAGGGAATCACAACCTTGTATCGAGTTTACAGTTTCATGTTTCGCAAAAATTATGGAAAAACAGCGAAGAAGCTTGCTAAGCAATAGATTGGATCTCTTGAAAAGTCAAACTTTTGGTCTTTCGCTTACTAGAAAGAACTTCAACGGCCCTTTTTCATTGACCACTCGATGATCTTTCCCCGGCCAGACTTCCTCATCTGTTTTTGCGACGTGCACATAACTCAAACACTACGAAGTAGACTCCTTCTTAGGGAATCAGACATCAACAACAAGTTTATGTCCAGCGCAGACGTGTTAGCTGAAAGCTTGAAAGATGTTTTTGCGCCGCCTTTCCTCTCCGTTCACCGCGTCTAAGGACGAGCGAGAGAGAAGGGGGCCCGGCGGTCAACAACTCGGTAAACAAATCTCCGGCTCTCACAATGCGCTTGCGACAAGAGACGAGGAGAAGAGAGGGAAGGAGAAGGAGGTGGGAACGGCCGCTTGCGAACACACGCTTTTTTCTAGGTGAGACGAGGGACTCAGTACACCCGGCGCCTTTTCGCCATCGAGGAACAGAAGTTCCTCCTAGAGTTTTTCGACTTCCAGGCTAGTTCCCCATTTCCATCCGAGTACTTAAGGTCCCGCATTTGACATTTCCGAATGTGGCTCTCCTCTCATCACTATCAAGAAGATGCAATCCCCTCTAGTCCTAGTTTCATTCCTATTCATTTCGCTAGCTAAAGCGCAGTTTCAACCTTTTGCCGGTCTACCATCTTGTCTTTGCATTTGCTGTGAGGACTGTGCTAATGCTGCGAATGCTTACAACAATGTGAACGTCTTCCAAGGCAACTCGCAAGCGGGTATTCAGCCGGCTATTAGACAAGGAGCAACTCCCAACGTAAGTCTCTTATTTCCTCAACGAGTACTTTATAGTGCGGCGACTACGTGTATTTGTGCCCTTGCCAAGCACCCGAAGTGCCGATATCTGATAGTGTGACGACAGAGGCACCACCGACCTTCCCAACAGGAACCCCTGGATTACTTCCCGAGGTGACCACCCAACCTCCAACTCTTCCACCCTCGACGTTGCCACCGACGACACTGCCTCCTACGACAACGACAACAACAACGACAACGACGACGACAACTCTTGCGCCGACCACCACTCCAGTGCCGACTGCCCCTCCGACCATTGCCACCGCGCCTCTAACCACTCCTCCTCCACCGACTTTCCCTCCACAGACCCTTGAGCCCGGCACCCTTCCTCCAGTGACCCTCCCACCGACGACTCAGGAACCGATCCCCGCTCAACCAGCCTCCCAAGAGCCTCCAATCGGGGCACCGCCATGCAACTGCTTCCAGATCTGTATTCCGCCATGCTTTTGCCAATGCCCACCAGCTTCTCGAGTTTGAGAAGCCAGAGAGCATAGATTTTCCAAAGTGTCTGTAGATACGGTTTTTATGAATAAAGAAACTTTTTTTGCTACAAGTTTTTAATATCGTAGGGGAAAAATTAAGTGAATCACGATCACGCGTCGATGGTTGCCAATACCGGACTTAAGGGCAGCTCCATGGAGGACGCTTGCAGATTGCGGAGTCGTACTGAAAGTTGGGAAGAAGTTAGAAAGAAGAAGCGATGCATACATAAATTGAATCGGTGAGTGAGAAGTCATCTGAAAATGATAGCTTAGTTCGTAAATGAAAGCTATGTGAGGAAGTCGCTTACCACAGACCCAGCTTTTCGGTTCGCATCCTCCAACAATGCAAAATAGACAATACACCTGCAAAGCAGTACTAATTATTCGCATACCGTCCCTCACGTTTGGCCCGTAGTAGCGAGGAAAGTTGGTATAATCAACGACTGTATTGTCAAGCCATGAGAGCACCCCGCTTGTGCTATTTACAAGCCCGATTACAGCATACGGTCGGCCACCCGTGCCATGGTAGGTGCGAAGAGCTAGGTCTGAAAAGCAATCACGGTATAATTTTTTGTTTAGAAAAAGGAAATTCTGCCGAGCAAAGCTACACCATCGAGAAAGTCCAGTTCCATTTGGCTATGGATCGACGTCAACTTGGCATTCAATTCGTGGCAACTCAACAAGGCTTCATTGTAGGTGATGCGTCCAGTCTCGCCAGCAACAGCCTGTCAAATTGACTTATCGATTTCACTCGTTTTACCTACCAAGTAGCAAAATCCATTAGTGATGTTATCGCTCGAAAAGAAGCTCCAGCCTGCATCACAGCCGCACGACGCTTGAAAGGAGTTGTGAGTTTTCTCAATCACTCCTCCTCCGCCGACTTTCCCTCCACAGACTCTTGAACCTGGCCCTCTTCCGCCGGTGACTCTCCCGCCGATGACGACTCAGGAACCGAATCCCGCTCAAGCAGCCTCTCAATAGCCTCCAATCGGGGCACCGCCCTGCAACTGCTTCCAGATCTGTATTCCGCCATGCTTTTGCCAATACCCGTCGGCTTCTCGGGTTTGAGAAGCGAGAGAGCATAGAATTTCCAAAGTGTCTGTAGATACGGTTTTTATGAATAAATTGCATGTTATTGAACTCGAACAACACTTGAGACATGAACGCTTGAATGCTTTCGATGTGATAAGGGAGCAACCAATAGAAAACGCATTCTCATCGCTGAGCGAAGTCGGTTGAAATCGTCTCGCAATCGGCGCCTATAGGCATTGAGAAAGCCCAACATGATAAATGAATTGACATTCGTGTGCAAGGTCAACGGTAAAACCAAATAATTGTACCAGTCTAAAACGAATGCTCGCTACATCGTTTTAATGAACTTGCGTAAGTTTTCCACATTTGCTAGCAGAAATGCCATTCCAATGCAACAGGGTAAAAATAGAGAGAGCAAAAAGAACCCTAGCTGAAACCGAAAGTTCACTAAAACAAACCCAAGAAAACCTGAGCACAAACGACTAGAGTGAGCCGGCGATGCATAGCCAGAGTTCGCGCACTCATGAAAGGTTGGGATTCTGGTTGTAGCATCCAGATAAGCCGCACCGAGACCATTGACGATCTCATAACAACTATGACAGCCGCTCCAATTAAAGCGCATAAAGTCCATTGAACTGTTTGACTTTCTGTTGCCTACAAAAAATGGCGTGTATCTCTGTGAAGCCGCACCACCTTGAAAAGGTAGACCCCACTTCGATCTATGAATGAAGACAAGTTTCGATGGTTCTGAGACATTTTTAGGTGTTACATACACTCAAGGAAACGTTTACCTCCCGGATGTACGCGCTCTTCTGTTCTGACGGTAACCCTAACAGAACAAGAGCAAAAGCAAATGGGATCCCAAAAGCATAGACGCTGGTAAAGATAGCACTGTGCAGAAAAAATATCGAGTTGCAGCAAGATACCTTGGAGGATAGATCTTCAGAATTTCGGCTTCAAAGCTATTCGTAGGCACTAACGCAATGTAACGATAGATAAGTCCCACAAGAACAGACGCGACGAAAAATTCTAGCACCAAAATGAAGAGAACAATACTGGCTGTGTCGGCGAGATCATTCTGCGGGATCCATGAGAGCAATCCGTTGCAGATAATAATCACTTCTGGGTAAGGCGGAGTGGCAAGCATTGGACGAAACAGCTCGGTCATCATTACATCGCCGAGAAGGCTTGATAGCTAGAGAAAAACACTCAGAAATAAAGAAAATCAACCCACCTGTACCGCCACGAGAATTCTTCGATAACCTTTCGTAGACGTTTTAACATTAATTATAACCCAAAGAGTGTAAATGTTAATCGTGGCAGAAACAATTTCGTATGCGGTTAAGAAGGGATCGAAGAGGGATGGCCGGGCGAAGGCGAGTAGGTCCTCGTCCAACATTTGCAGAAAGCTCACGACAGCCACGCGACCCGCGAAGTGCCAGTCTGATGTTTCATCGAGCAAACAGCTGAATGCAGAGTCTTTTGCGCCCACATAAAGCAGCCTGCCAGGGAGGGTTCACCGATTTTCAATTGCGATTTCACGGTTGGCCAGGTAGTGGCAACAGGCGGCTGCACCTGCCAACATAGACTCGACCAAGGTCGAGAAAATGCCTCGGGCACACAGCCAGCCGGTGATATTTGACAACAATCTCCTGCGACTGAATTTTAAAAGCGAGAGTGCTTCGCTGCAACAGTTGATGGTTCCATTGAAATGCTTCGGACAGCCATTTCTCGTCGCGTAGGTAATACGATAACGCACAAATGCAGCACAATAGCTTTCTCGAATTCCGAAGGGGGAGGAGGGATGAACTTCGGCGTGGACGAACAGCCGTCAGCTCGTTCCGGTACGTATTAAGATAAAGGTAAAAAGGAACACGGCCACTTTTAAAATCGCTGTAAATTTGTGCCGATGAATCAGAGGTCGTGAAAGTTACAACAACTCGTGACACATTAAAAGTGAAGACAACGTGGGGAACACAATACGCCCTTCATTAAAGTTGCTGGGGTGTATACGACACGCGAAGCTGCCAAGACACCTGCAAGAAAAGCGTTCACGGTTCGTCTACATGCAGACTTTCGATGGAATATACCAGTGAGCAGTAAATGAGGGTACAAACCAAAGCCATCGGCTAACAATCTCCTAGGAATTTTAAAGAGGAGCAAGACATTCTGTGTTTTTTCTGCTCTGTTCACAATAAGCACTTACCATTCATAAGAGTCTTGAAATATGCGTACGCTTTCCTGTTGGTTTAATCACGGACAAGTTGTAGGCATTTTGCAGACCGCGTTTTTCATGTGCTGAAAACGTTCGGACAGAATTTTTTGCCTCTACCCAACCACAATTGATCGTATTCCAAACGCTGGCGAACTGATCGATAGTCGCGCAGTTCTCCATCTCGGGCATTCCGGGAAACTCCACCGATGAGCCTAGATTGTCGAAGAAGGACCACGTTGAGAAGGCGTACACGCTGCCATCACGCCAATACCAGTCAGCGAGGTTTTGCGCCGCTCCGAATGGAATAATCACGTCGGTCCTGAAGCCTATGCAGGTTCCTTGATGGAAGCCATTGCCAAAAGCGCTTGTCGGTGTGCCAGTCACTTCTGGATACGTGATGCCACTGTCAATATCTAAAGGCCAATTGAGATGTAAAGCTGACTCACTGGCGAGATAATTGTTTTCAGCGGCTGACAATACTGAAGCCAGATTTCCGCCGACATCCTCGCAGCCCATTTGTGCTTGATCGCAGCCATCAGGAAAGTTCCCACAACCCATTAGCTCACCGCAGGTATTCGGTGGTCCATTGAGAAGCTAGAAGATAGTCAGCAGCTACTCTTCTGACAAAATAGCAGTTGCATTCGCCATTGAACTCCTGCATTTCCCAACCATCGGGACAGACTGGCGGCGTGGTCGTCGTCGTGGTCGAAGTCGTTGTTGTCGAGGTAGTTGAAGTGGTAGTTGTAGAGGTAGAAAACGTGGAAGTCGGATCCATAGCGGCACAACAAAAGACATGAGGTAGGTGACTGAGGAATAGGCAGATTGGAAGAACGTGCATCGACATCCGAAACGACTATCCGGATGAGATGATTCCCGATTCGAGAACAAAGGAACTCGACGTCGTCTCTAAAAAAGGTCCTCTGTCAGGTCGGATTTGGGGCAGAAACCTTCAGGTGAACGAAAGTGCATCATTTCTTCAGGATTGCGGATCATACTCCCCAAGATAGCCAAAGGCTTCGGGAATGTCGAATGATTGTGGCGAATTCTTTGCAAACAAAGCATTATTGTCAAAATGCTGACATGAAAAAATCTTTTCGCTCGATCTTAAAGGAATCATTCATACAATTGCAGTCTGAGTAAATAAACATAACGTGCGCATGTTGGAGTGTTTTTGAGTTCAAAATGCGACCGAGACCGCGTCCTCTCTTCGCCCAGTTCCTCTTCAAGATCCTACACAAGCCTGTAAGTGGCCTCCTTACGCTTTCTTCTCAAGTGCTGAGTCATCGTTATTTCCGCTCGCTAAATTACCCGACGAGCATTGGGCGACCTGACTCAGACGTTTCATTGTCGGGAGCTCCTCGTACACGTTCAGTCAAGTGAGACGAGCGGCGGTCGCCGACTTCGCCGGGGGTTGGCCGAGGAAGGAGAGTAAAATGATGACGTGGGCTGTTGCTGCTGCGCGGCGAGCACCACCACCACTGCACCGCGCTACTAACAGGTCTTGTTCGCGCGCGTCGCCCGCTAGCATGCCTCTCTTCCTTCGTGCTCGTTCATGCCCAACTCTTCCTCCTCCTCAGCGATCGTTGTACTCTCCTGATTCGATCGCGCTTCCCTCATTTTGCCTTGGTCAGCGCTTTTTGCCCTAACTCGGTGCATATAACGCACGGTTCGCCTGTTTACAGTCGGGGTTGTTGCTCTCGCTCTCCGCACGACTCGCGCGGGCGACCTTTCCTTTCTCGCGTTCTTCTCACTCGCACGCTCCAGTTATTCATCGATTTGAAGACACGGCAATCATGAAATTGGCGCTGCTTCTCGGAGTTGCTGTTGCTGTTTTTGGGGCGACCTACGCTTGCTCGTGTGCTCCGTACGATCCGAAGCATAATCCCTTGTGCACAGCTCAATGGAGTAAGTTTACATCTCAGTTTTCATGTATCGAATTTCAGTTTCGCACGTCAACGTCACGGGTGCGACGACCGATGCCGAAGGTTTCAGTGTCTTCTACACCGTTCAGCATCTTCTAACCTACAAGGTTGAGGGCCTCGTTTGAGGTGAAAAACCACTGCTCTAGGCGCCGCCGGAGTTGACGAATGGCCTATTCACGACGATAAAGACCGGCGCACAGTCAGCAATGTGCGGTGTGACACTCGACGTCGGCCAAGACTACCTCCTCACTGGTTCGTCGTTTCGACTAAACAACATGACATCATTCGTTTTTCTTCAGGCGGTGCCGGCGATCAAGTGCTCTTCATCTCCCTTTGCCAGAATATCTACACCAACATCACGGATTTGCCGACTGAACAGCGTGAACTTCTTGAGCACCCAGACAAGTGCCCGAAGAAGGGTGTGAAGACACCGACAACCCCGGAGACCACCACCGCGGCCCCAACGAGGCCAACGACGACCCCCTTCACGACCCGCCTCACGACCCGTACAGAGAGGCCCACCACAACTCCAGTGCCGGCCGCTCCTACAGCTACAACCCCCAACTTTGTCCGACCACCTTTCACTGTTGGACCCATTCGACCGGTTGTACCGGCTGGTGTCCCTACCCGAACTGGATTGCCGAACCTCGGTCAAGTGATTCAGGCGACAACTTCGCCGGTTCAATCGACGACCAACTTTTAAGACACTTTTGAGTCTCAAAAGCAACTAATGTAATCCCACTTCCATACTGGTATTTCTACGAAACGCACATCCGACATACTTTACTGAATAAACAAGTAAAATAAATCCCCTCCCGAGCTTTATTAGAGGAACATCTTAAAGCATTGAGCCTGATGTAAGACGAAGTTAAGTTCCGCAACATTCTGTCCTATTTGCATAGTCGCAGCTGATGAGACCAACGCCGCTCGTAACCTAGGTGACCGTCACGAGATTTGTCAAGTAAATAGGGGCAAATCGGCAAAAATAGATTTGACTGTGCCGCCACCTTCTTGAGTCCCAAGAGAGCGCCAAAAATTTCATCTCTTAAATGTTGTTAGAAATCGAAAACTACTACCTGCTGGGAGTACAGATCCTCGTTGTTGCTCTGACGAGCTTTGCTGTTATAAGAGGTCGACAAAATCGGGTACGCGACATGAGTTTTAAGAGCCAATTAAGAGTCCCCAGCACCTCTTTGTGTGCATACTCTTAGTGCCAATTTTTGCGCACACTTTTCAACAGATCGTCTTCGTTCTCCTGGCTTTGGTTGCCAATACTGTGTTGGACTTTATCGCTTCAGCAGAAAGAAAACCATTTTCAGCAGTTCAACGTTTCAAGTGATTTCGCTGTGCATTGATCAGTTCATTTACCTCGTGCACATCTTCCTCGGGCCCGTCACGGTTGCTTCAGCTATCGTAGAGGCAAAGAGTCTCAGCAAGTCCAGGTGGAACGAATTGCATACCGTATGTACAGTGAGAAAGTCTTTTCAGGTTGTCGCCGCTTCTCAAAGCCTCTTTCGCCTTCATTCCCTTGACCGTTGTGATCGTTACCGTGCAACGACTCAGCGCGGTTTCCATCGCCGTCGGAGAAGTCGGGTTTTGGTTCGTTTAAAACAAATGTAAATTCGAGAAATTCGTTCAGGATTATTGTCATTCCGCCAATTTTGTCCTTTATCGGCAACGGCGTCGCCCTAGGCCTGGTTCTTTTTTCATTGCGCACAAAGCCCACATGGTTGCACCTGCGGGGCTCTAAAGCGGGCCTGCACTCGATAGTCGAAACCTGTGTTTACCAGTTCCTCACGACCATTATTGATCTGCCATTCCTCAGTAAGTTTAGCAATGGACCACAGATTTTGTGTACACAGTCTATGTCATCGTTAGCATTTGCCAGCACATCGGCGCTAACTCCAACCCCAATTTCGAAACTCTTGTGGTTAGCAGTCATGAATAATGGCACGTTAGCAAAGGTTCTCGAAAGTTGGGCGACGCTCGTTCGTCCTTCACTTCTTCTCATTGGCGCGTTGATCGTCTTCGCTTGCTGTCGAAACCAGCTCCTTTGCTGTATGCACACGGAAAAGGCCTAGCATTTTTCTCGGTTGGCAGCCATTCACTTTGATCGAAGCACGATTGGCGATACTTCTGAGTGAAGAAATAAACGACAAAAAACAAACAACTTGATTCTAAGTGGCCAACGTTACGAATCAACAGCGTTAGATTGACCGAGTTAATTATGAGAACGAAAGAAAAGGAAGCACTTGCACAGGAAGGAGCGGGTGGCCTCCTGAACTTTCCCTTGTCGGCATTTGCCTTGGTATTTTATTCCAGCGAGACCCACCCTGCAAGCATGGCTGATGTGTTTCTTCAGAACTAGAAACAATGATACTTCTGTACTGTTATTTGTGACAGACAAATTTTCGATGCGTTAGAAGAAAGAAGTGAACTTCTTCGCCTTGACAGCGGACGCCGTCTGCCTGGCTATGTGAGGAAGGAAGTGCCAGGTGTCTCCTAGTTCCCTGAGGTGTCGTTAAGTTCATGTTTTCTGTGCAGTGTGATCATTTGTCTGCTTCCACCGCGAAAAGCATAATCATCACAATTGGATTGTTCTTTGCCAATTCGCTTCTCGAGCAGAATTATCCTCCGGAAGTCGAGAAAATGAATATCTCGTCGGTCTCGGCTCACAACCGTGACGTTGTGCTCTAGCAGAGGTGGGCGCTTTTTCCGCCTTGCACGTTTCAGTACGTCTCGTCCACATATCACCAGTAGCCATAGTGTCCCCAGGGTGCATAAACTGTCGCGAAGGTTCATTTTCAGAATTGTTGCTTTAGAGATTATCTAGAGAACATTGTCTCCAGAGGAGCCCTTTTACTTCCTCGCCGGCTTAATGCCCACCTTGCTGGCGGAGCATCTACTTTTCTGGAATGACTCCATCGTTGGGCCGATCGCAGTGGTGAATATTTGCTCGATTTTTAAGCTTGGCACTTGCAGATCATTAATTTGCCTTATTTGTATGCAGTTTTGTTCCACAGAGTGGAGCACTGGAAGACATATCGGGTATTTCTCGCACTTGATGCCATCTCAGACATTTGTATGGAGCGCTCGTGACACTCGTGCACATTGTGAGTTTCTTGTTGTCCGTTAAAGTGGATTCAGGCTTACGTCGTGGGCACGGATCATATCCTTCTCGTGGTCTCCGGACCAGCTCGGAACTGGAATCGTCCGCTGGCGAGCTTCCTGCTCATTTCCTATATTTACGTGCTAAACTTTACTTTCATGGTAATGCCAGTGACATTTCTCTACCGCTGCGCTATTCTCACCATGTAGACAGACTGGCTTTGTGGCAGATGTTTCGGCTTTAGGAATGGATTTGGATGGTCAAAAGGAAACTTGACAATCGTCCTAATCATTGGTGCAATTTTCTCAACTGTGCCCTTTATTGCTCTGTTCTCAACACATATCATTACTGTCGAGTGAGAGAATGTTTTAACGACGTGACTTTTACAGGAATGAAAACGAGTTTATCCGAATAGCATCCACGTACGTCACATACGGAAAGGGTGAACTTAAAGGCTGTGCTGGATATTACGTAAGTCAGTCTCGTTCGTTTCTCGGAAATGCTTACTTTTAGTCAAGCAAAATGGTGCAAGCGACAATGGGTGTGAATTTGATAATGGTCGCTTGCTCGTACGTCATTGTAATTGTGTCTTTTGTTCGTGTAAGGACGTACCTAAAACTGTACGAATATCAACTGAGCGAGCGGACTTTGCGCATGCAGAATCATCTGAGTCACGGCTTGATTCTACAGGTTTGAATGCCAAATGCATCTCGAAGATGCCTTCTACTTTCCTAGGTCCTGATACCGACGTTGCTAATTTCGCTGCCAATTGCATTTGTTTTAACAAACGGACTTTTCCTTGGAATCGACATTCGAAAGGTAACCAGGAAGAGGAAATAACTCCTCCAAGCGCAGATTTCAATCCTGTTTGGTGCAGCCTTCTCGTGGGTGCCCGTGCTGAATCCGCTGGCGTCACTTTACTTCTATCGCCCTTATGCAAAATTTCTTCTCTCAAAACTACGAAGATCAACAAGTGTTGATTCAGGTATCGAAAACCGACCTCATGTGATAAATACGAATTCGTAAAGTTATCTGACATTGTATGTCCGCAGTGCATAGATCAATGATGCCAAATGGCAAAACTTTTCCTGAAATGTTTGCTCGAACTCGGGTCAATGATCTCACGCACAGACAGAATGCTCTCACAAATTGAGTACAAAACGAGTTGTCAGTGGCAAGGCTGAATGAGGGTGCTTAATTCTCCTGCGTACGCTGTCGAAAACTGACTGGAAAACCTACTTCATCAATACAAATTCTTGAAGCTCATCTGACCTTGTTTCGTCGCATGGACAAGGCGCAAACAAAATTTTCTAGAGAATGCCATGCTCCGAGACATCTGATGCGGTATTGCGCTTGAGATTCCCTTGGCTCGAGTTCAGCGTCCCTCTTCCCACGCACAGCCAGTCTGCACTCCCTAAAGGAGAAAAATTCTTCGTAGCCGCTATCATTTCGATGGTATTGTACTCGCTAAGCAAGAAATATTTTCCTGAATTTTCCCATAAGTTCACGTTTCCGGCTCTCATGTGATAGCCGTCTTGGATATTAGTCCCGGTGAGCTAGTCTCGCGCATTCATGACGCTGTCGCTACTCGAGCAGCTCTTACACTGGAACGATTTCATTATGGGACCGCTGGCAATTGTGAGTTTCCCACGCCACGCTGCATTTAGGTTTCAAAATTTGAGATTTTCAATTTGCCGTATTTGTACGCAGTTCTACGCCACAACGTTGATCGCTGGAAGACGTATCGAGTTTTTCTTGCCCTAGATGCAATATCCGACATGTTGTACGGGTCGCTAGTCACCATTGTCCACGTCGTTTGTTTTTTTACTCACAATCAGATGCATACTAACCACGTCAAAATAGGCATACGTCGTGGGATCAGATCACATGCTACTCGTGGTTTCGGGTCCGGCACGGCATTGGAGCCGTCCATTGGCCACATTTCTGCTAATCCTCTACATTTTCGTCATAAACTTCACGTTTATGGTCATGCCACTTACGTTTCTCTATCGCTGCATAATAGTGACAAGGTATGAAACGAGATCGAAACGTGCCAATGGTTGTAGAAATGGGTTTGGCTGGTCAAACTCTCGTCTGACATGGCTGCTCATCACGAGTGCGACCTTGTCGATGATTCCGTTCACTGCTTTGTTTGTCACACATGTGGTAACTGAAAAGTGAGCCTTTTTAAAATTCTAATCAGGTCACAGAAACGAAGCTGAGTTCATCGCCTTGGTGTCCACCTACATACCGTACGAAAAAGGCGAACTTAAAGGCTGCGCTGGATATTACGTAGGCTTTCTTGTTTTGATGTCTAGAATTATGATAACTTGTAGTCGAGCAAGATGGTGCAAGCGACAATGCTTGTTGACTTGGTCATGCTCTTCGTCGCGTACTTTATTGTTATTGAATGCTTTCGTCGTGTTCGAGCACACCTTAGTTTGTATCAGCATCTGATGAGCGACAAGACTCGCCACATGCAGAAACGTCTCAGTCAGGGTCTCATCCTGCAGGTCAGCGCTCTTCGAAAGTCAACTGGAAAACCCTAAGGTCCTAATACCCACCCTCTTGATCTCGGTGCCAATTGCTGTGGTCTTGACCAACGGAATTTTGTTTGGCAACGACATACGAGCGGTGAGGAAGGAAGTATGAAAAGATGCCTCTTAACAGGTCTCGATCCTCTTCGGTGCTGCATTCTCATGGGTTCCAGTCCTGAATCCGCTCGTCTCGCTGTACTTCTACCGACCTTATGCGAAATTTCTCTTTACCAAAGTTCGACGAATAACGTCGGTAGTGGGGAATTCGACAACAAACGAAGCATATGCTATATCGAATCGATCTTGATGCTTTGATTGATGTGAAAAAAGATGATGACGAAAGCGAACATCCTCCCGAAGAAAGTGACCCCACTCGGCAAAGGAACGGAGAGACGTATTCTTCGCGTCTCCTTCGCTTCTGTCGAGAAGGCAAAGCACTTCTCGAGGACGGTTGGTGCGACGCGCGCAAAGGAGAGGATGCCCTTCTCTCTGCGACGCGACATGAGCGAGTCAGAGCTGTTAGCATATCGCCGCAGCTGGAAAGAAGCCATCAAGAGGAACAGCACGACCTGTCGCAAGCTTTGAATGGTGCGCAACTTCGAGTTGGTGAAGTTGGAAGTGGCCGAAGAATGGATCGCAGGCGAGAAGAAGATCGTCGCCGCGGATCCCCCCGTCCACCCCAATTAGCCAGCCGAGTTTCCGAGCCCCCAATGCTCCCCCTCGTCCAACAGCCCCAAACAATTGAAAAGAAATAAATCAATACCCCCGTTGTCCCCTCTATTGATGCGTTACACATCCCCCCCCCCCCGGAAGTTCGCATGGAATTCTTGACAAACATGATCCTAAAGTTCAAACAAGCAAGTACATTTTGTGATGTTTGAGCTGCCTTGGTGGAACTTCTGCTGCCGGCCGTCGGCTAATATCAGGCGTGAAGAGGCAAACAGCCTCTCACACCGAGTAGCCAGGGTCATGGTTGAACGGTTTCGAATACATTAGTATCTTGAGAATCTCTTGATAAAGGTCAGCGTCAATGCTCTCACGCCAAGCCAGTATACCCTCACAAATTGAGTACAAACGAAGTAGCCAGGGTCATGGTTGAACGTTTGTACTCTGTTAGAGGGAAATATTTTGGTGAACTTTCCTGTCTGTCCTCCTCATGTACCAGTTTCCTTGAGTATTACTCTGCTAAAGGTCTTATTCTTAGAGAGAAGTCACCATTATTCATGACGCCTTCTCTTCTCGAAGAATTCTTACATTGGAATGATTTTCTTATGGGACCACTGGCAATCGTGAGTTTCTCACGGTTTGAATCTTGCTTTGGATGCTTTAGATTCTCAATGTGCCATATCTCTACGCTGTTTTACGGCATAAAGTTGAAAGCTGGAAGACTTATCGTGTTTTCCTCGCGCTAAATGCCATATCCGATATAGTATACGCTTCGCTAGTCGGCATTGTTCACATCGTTTGTTTTTTGTCTTAAAAACGTTCAAAATCATCAAAATTAGGCATATGTCGGGGGCTCAGATAGTATCTGAATGGTGGAAAAGTCGTGAGAAAGTCTCGGTTTGGGATCTTTTTGAGCATCTTTTTCCGAGTTCTTTTGGG
>JAQIXL010000661.1:0-27020 GCA_034700245.1 Poikilolaimus oxycercus | reverse complement strand
TGTTTCGTCGCTACCATCAGCTTTCAGCGACAGCAGAACTTTGGTTCAGTGTAATTCAAGGTTTGATACTTCCTAGTGAAAGTCGACGCAGAAAAGTTAGCCATACTGCTTTGACTCCCGTTGCTGATTTTCTTCTTTCAGCATATCCTAGAAATCGAGCGTGAACTTATGTCTGCACGTATTCCCATCAAATTTGTAACGCCCGAAACTGCAATATTCACGCAGGAAAAGCTGAACCTTACAAGCTGTGTCTCTTTGAGAATTTCTCAAAACAAATACCTAAGCATCATAATTTCGCCTGAAACCGCGATGCACAAGAGCTTGTTTTTCATGTGGACACTAATTGCAAGAAATGCAAGGTCGCTTGCAAGGAACGAATCTTTGCGTCGCCTGACTTATTTTCGATCTGAAACTGCGAAACGATTGGCGACTGCCCAGCTCTGTTTTGGAAGAAATGGCAAAACAGGAATGATTAGGCGGGTCTGATATCTCGCCTTGAGATAGAGCGCCTGAAAGCGCAAAGCGCAAGAGGATGATCATTTGGCGAACAGATTGAATCAGTACAGTAATGGATTAGCTTTTGTCTTACGCGAGCAATAACAGTGAGAGTGAAACTGTATTTTTATAGCGTAAGGAGTCAGCGCCCTAGTGCCAGTGGTTCGCTTGTTCCCGACTTGATAATCCGCTAAAATGTACGCTGAATTCCTCAGCGTCTAAACTTTCGCCCGAGATGCTACGAAACGGCGACGGTTTGAATTGAGACTTGATGGTAAGACAAAAAGACCGCAAGGAGACCAGGGAACGTGCAGAGGTTACTTTGGTGCTACTATTGCGCTTTTCTTTTAGTCACGCAGTGTGACAAACACACACACAAAATTTCTTTTAGTCACGCAGTGTGACAAACGGCTGAGACTGTTTGTGCGGCGTTGGTAGCCTCTCATCAAATGAGAAGCGACCAACCAACACGACGACCGTGAAGTCCGAAGAAGATCTTCTATGAGTTTTTTGAAGAGAGCCAGACGATTCTGAAACGCACTTCATGTTCGGTTCACTCATCTGCAAGCAACAGCATGGCCTTGGTCGTCTTCTCGAATCGTTAGTGCCGACCGACCGAGTTGCACCTTAATCTTTTGCGTCGAAACGGTCGAGCGACGGTGAAATTCTGTGACAGACTATGACACGACAAAGTGAAAGGCTAATTGAAGAAGGAAGCGCCGAGATAGGGAGCAGAAATTAGCCTACTGCGATCGTATTTACCCTAATGTGGTATCTGAAACGGAGGGGTCACTCTGAGGGCGGCAGGATCATTGCAACGCTTTACTCTGCAACGAGTTTATTGTCTCACAAGAAGGTTCACGCGCAGCGCAAGAATCAAGTAACGCTACCAAAACATTCCGAAATACTAATGCTGGGCTAGAAACCGTCAACTTCATAGAAAAACTGGCAAATGAATCAAATGAGCAGAAATCTGACTGCCTTTACAACTCTGTGCCGCAACAACGTTGTTGTCTCAGATCCATTATTGTCGTACCAGCAAAGAGTCAACAAAATTCGTTGCGGCAATTTGCGATGAAACGGGCAATCATGCAACAGCAGCGACATTTGGACTTCTGCTCATTCCAATTGGACCCACATGCCACGTGGAACTCAAATCAAGGTTGGGGACTTTTGTTTTCACTAATTTCCGGTTTGAAACCGTCCAATGAAAGCGTAATTTTTGTGGTGAAGTTGGGCGTGGTGACCGCGGGAGGTTCATCTACCGCGCATGCCGCAGCTGGTAGCTGACAGGCCGTGAAGACGAAGTCAATCTCTCGAAAAACAAGACTCCAGGGTTTTCAAAGTGTGTCTCGTCACCTCGACAAGGCGAGACACAAGGTCACTATGGACAGCAAACTGTAATATCCGAATATCCGCACCAGTTTGTCTCATGTGCAAGGCGAGCTTGGCCGGCCTGCTGACTTTCAAATTTTCCGGAGGAGAGCCTATGGCGATTTGCGATTTGTATTGTATTTGATGTAATCAAGCAAAGAACTCCGAGTGGATGGGCGACTATTATTGAGTAAAACTGCCAATCGGAGATGTGGTAACGTAAGAATTTGCTGCAATCCCATCACAATTGTTTTTTTAAGATGTCACTGCGGATGAAACATCTCTCACTCACGACAATTCACGGCGCAAGAATGGCTCTATCAAGTAACATCTCAGCGGATGAAAGATGAGTGTCATTTGAACATTTCAGTTCACAACGCTCATGAATCCATGAACTGGTCTAAAGCCCGCAGTGAAAACTTTGAAAGCGAAGAAGTTGATATAGCGAATTTGGGCTGAGAACTGGTAAATAGTATAAGTTTGAAACAGAAAATCGCATAGAGTGTGCATTCGTCAGAAAGTAGCAAGAAACGAAACGGTATGGACGAGTTTCGAGAAGATTGTGAAAACCGACCAAGGGCGACAGAAATTGGGTGAATTTCATCGACGTGAACATTTGAGGCAACTGAAACCTAGGAGTCAAGGCGTGAAACGTCGAACAAATAGCAAATGGTACCAAAGACGCCAAACTCGATGGGCCATTCCAACAAGAACCATCGATGATGCAAGATTAGCTGCCGGAAATAACATTTCTGAAACTGTCAATTCATGGTGTCTTCCTTTGTGACAATCGATCGAGACTGTTTGTTGTCGATTTTGGATGCAATGTGGATTTTCCCTTTGGCAAGATTTTTGAGCAAACAATATGTGGGTAATCACGGTTTCGGCATCTTTTTATGTGTGCTTTGCAGGTGCGTGAGGCAGTTGGGTGCAGTCGTCCGAGTCGAAAAAGAAATCCCACTTCATCCGTTCGGAAAGTCAAATCGCATGTTTCACTTAGCCAGAGCCTTTGAAGCAATCAAGCTTTCGATGCACGAACCAACGAGACGAGATGATCGAGTTTCGTCTTGCAATCGAGAGCCAAGACATTTTGATTTTGTAGGAATCTTTGGAGCGATAAGCCAGTCATCGCTCATCTTCCGACCTCAAAAATGCTCAGGAATAATGTTGGTGACCTGCGATCAAGGTGGAGGCTCTGTCTACCGAACTAATTCAGGTCGTGAAACCTTCAGCTGAAAGGAAAGTACCAAATTCGTCGTAAACTGCGATCTTGAGAGCAAAAGTGAAGCGACAACTGGCGTAATCCATCCGATGGAGGAGTTGAAAAATGAAATGTGAACCGTGTTCAACGAATTGCCCACAGAATTCCTGTTCTCGTTTTAGGATTTGCTGAAACCGTGAATCGCCTACATAAAGACCTTTTCAATGCTGTATCCGTTTTCCAATTGGCATGTGGGTACTAGGAATCTGAGGAATGGTTGCAACATTTGTGGAAGTAATTTGGTTTGAAATCTACAGGTTCTTGATTGGGCATGGGAGCCGCGTGGCGAGGGTTGGCCCATTGAGAACCCGCTGGAAATTTATTTTGCGGAGGTCTGTTAGTGAAACGACGGTTTCAAAATCGCTTGAACATTCTACGGTATTGACTGTTGCAGTAGTCGTCTGCTATTCATTGGATAGAGTTGTTGCAGTGGAAAGAGATGTGTCGCGTTCTCAATCGTGATGCTCACAATTGTGTGCACGATCAAAGGTCGACTCGTGAAGTCCCGAGTAGCGTTCTCTTCCTACGACGATTCATTTGTTAAGGCGCTGAAACCGTGAATCGCAGTCTCAATCATCTCATATTTTCGCAATGGACATTCCAGGCAACTAAACCGACTAGTCACTGTCAAAGAACGATCTTGAGAGGTCTGCCATAAAGAACCATCCACTCATTGTCAACTTCCTTTTTGTCAAATGGCGAGACAAAGGGAACTTGTAAAGTAGAACGAACGCCCCAAACACGCCGTGAAACAAAGAGCGTCTGTGGTTGTTGCTAAAAGATGAAATGATGGATGAATACCAGGTAATGCCTGCGGCTTTTTGGCGCCTGTTAGAGAATGCATTGAAACTGTGAGCCGCAGAACTATTTCCTCATTTTCTTCCACTGTAAATCCCACTGAAAGATCGCAGCAGTGTCACGTGAAAGAGTCTCGTGATTTTATTCACAATGTGAGACAGCGGGCTAGCAGGAGCTGGACTTATTGAAGTTTTCAATGATTTGATGTTCACATTTTCCCTTTTGTTCCATTTATCCGTCTTCATGTGAGAATTCGTACAGCACAACGAAGTGCAATACTAAACATCACCTAAATTGTCAGATAAGGTCTAGTGGCAAATGTTGTGAATCGAGGGAGAGGTCGAAAACTGAAGCAAACATTGAACGAATTCAAGATGTCTATACACTGCCGGCATCCTCCGGGTGTTCATTTTGTAAAACCGCTGAAACCGTGAATCGCGAAATACTTTTCCATGCTTCATCCGTTTTCCATTTGAAAGCCAAGCAGAACGTTTCCGAGAAACTGTTGCGACATTTCTGGGAGCGAATATATTGTACAATACAATTCTATAAATCTAGAAATCGTTAAATGAGCATGGAAGGCGAGGTTCTCCCTCTGAGAGTAATTCTTTCTGAGAGATTCGGCAATTCTTCAAAGACAAATCCGAGTTAGCGAGGCTCATGGCGCGTGGGCCTAATATTGAGCAGCTGAAACTGAAAATCGCAGCGAAGGAGATCTCACAGTTTCCGTAGCAACTGATGTACAACGCGCAAACTTAGCCAATCCTCCCACGTGCGTGAGGACATTTTAATGATTGATCATTCACCATCTTGGCCCAGAAGCCGACTCATATTGTGAGTAAATACAGCATTTTGAGCTTTCTCGTCAAGAAGGTTTCTCGTGAGCCAACGATTGTAGAGGAATGAACCGGGTAAATCGACGAGCGACGCATCTCCCATAACTTTACATTAGCTGTTTAAACGTCTGCTGAAACTGTGAATCGCAGTAGCTGCCGAGGATGATCCATTCTGAAGGAGCTACCTGATAAATATGCAATTTAAGCTCACCCAAAGAAGCTATTTTCTGTTTCGTACACTCGATATTAGTTGGAAGGTGAAGCCCGTTCAGTCTCCCAGACAACACAGAGAGAGTAAGAAAAATTTTCCACAAAACTGAGTCGGCGAACATCGCAAAAGCGATCTGCAGAGAACGTCACTTCACCAAGTAGTTCTAACAAGGCAACGAATAACGTGGGAAATTTCAGCAAGCTTGACATACACAGATTACTGAAAGGCCCAATATGAGTTGATTTATTGACATTGAAACGGTGAAGCGGCAACTTTGTACTAGTGCATGCCCTTCTTGACGCAATCTGTCAGTTTTGGCATCTGAGCACTAGGAATCTGAGGATTGCAACATTTGTGGGAAGCGAGGCTTTTCGCCCATAGAGAACCCGCAGAGAATGATTTTTTTGACGAGGTCTTACAATTAGGCGCCTGAAAACGTTACAATTGAGCGAACAGGAACCATGCGCAAGTTGAAATTGAAAGGTGATTTAGTGATGCGACGGTTTCAAAATTGCTTGAATGTTCTTTGTTGGTGGCTGTTGCAGTATGATGAACCTAACTTTTCAGTGACTTCATTGACTGGAGTTGTTGCAGTGCCACGAACTTCGTGCGCTGCCGTGCCGCTTGTTGAAAGGGTTGTGTTAGGGCATCCTCAGGGAAGCTTCAGGGTCGATCAAGAAGCATTTCGACGATTTGTGAAGCCCCGTCTCTTCCAGTTACTCGCCTTTCTGTTTTGATAGTCAACACGCTCCCTAACTGCTTTGACGAGAGAAGCTGTTTTTGTTTCATGCACTCGATGTTAGTTGCACGGTGACAGTCTTTCATTCTCCGCTTGACGACCGAAGAAGAAATCGACTGCTTTCGGCGGTTCACCTAGACGTCGAAGTACTGCTTTGCTGAAGGAGCCACGTCGGCCCGTTCTCGGTCGACAACTTTAGCGAAGCTTCAGTATCGCCTCGCAACGATCCCTGAGACATGTTCCCTCTTATTTTCAGGCTCAAACGGTCGAACGACGAATGAAGCCCGAAGAATAATCGCATCTAACTGCAGCGCGTGTGCGCCTCACTCGAGAGCTTGGCTTGGATAAGTTTCTTGTGATAAGAACTTGCCCTTGGAACACGTTCCTGTTGAAGAAGGGAGGAGAAGAGGGCGACGATGCCGTCGCTGTGGATGATAGCCATACTAAATATTGTACTTTGATTCACATGACTGATTGTCTTTTTTCAGTAGGAGGCGAGCGTGAATTGCTGTCTGCACAAATTCCCACCAAATTAAGAGCGCCTGAAACTGCAAAATCCATGCAGGAATGCCAAAACTTTACAAGCTGGATTTCTAAATAGTCTTTTGAGTGATTCAGCAATCGCTCGTCAGGTGCATTGGCTCCATTCTCGAGGCTGCTGGAATATTGCGCTGCTGAAACAGTCACCTTTCGCTTCGACACAGGGCATCGCTCTGGTGCGAAAAGGGTCTCTAGAATGAGAGTACGGTCTATCTGCCACAGTATGTGCTCCTTCGGCTGAGTTTGCTCTCCACACCGCATTGCTTGTGATGATAAAAACGTTTGCACAAAGTCTAGAACCAAGACTGTCCAATCAGCCGGGCCGACTTTATCAATTTTTTTTTCGTTCAACTGGTCATGCTGACAAAAAGGCACGGAGTTCTTGCCATTTTTCGGGACAGACCTTGAACTCAGACCTTGAAACCTCCAAGTGAAACTCGGCATAGAAAAGTTGGCTTCACAGTTTTGACTCACAATTCTCAGTTTCAGACATTGAATATCATGAGAAGATTCCGTCGATCGCTCATCGGCTCGTAATTGAATTGTGAAAATTTTAGGTTGAAGCGGGCGTTTCAAAGAGGATCGTTTGCGTGTTTGTGTAGATGAGCGTGGAGAACAGAAGGATGGATTTGTCTCGCGTTGAAGCCAGAAGTTAGCGTGAACTGTGGACACTCAAAACGTCAAAGCTAACGTAGTGCGTCGTGCAGTGGAAAAAAAGCCCATTGTTATTAACACAAAGAAGGTGCCGCTCGTAAAGCTTGATCGCTCCAAAGGCTCTGGCAAAATGAAACATCCGAGCTGACTTCTGCTCAGATGAAGTGTGTTTCGTCTTCGAATCGGACGACGCCATCCTACTGCCTCAAGTACCTCCAATGCACACATAAATTGATGCCGAAACCGTGATAACCCACACATTGTTTGCTCAACAAATCCTGTAAAGGGAAAATCGACATTGCAGGAAAAGAATCGGGCGGTTTGAAATCTGATCCGCAACTCGATATTTCTTCCTCACTCGAAGATCTTGAAACGCAAAACGTTTCTCACGTCGTCGCTCGACAGTTTCAGCTTGAAAACAAGAGCAGACGAACAGAAGACGGTCATTAATACTGAATTTCTCGGAAAATAGGAAACGCCAGGAGAGGGGCGGACGCTTGCGCGAAAGTTATCGTTTCCCTACGAGTCTGGTACCATTAGGTGCATCTCGGAACGCTGATTCTTTTCCGCTAAAGAGCAGTCCAAAAGAGTGCATCCTGGCCGGGTTACGGTAACGTTCAGTAATCCTCGAATTAGCCAACGCAAGGACATGCCGAACATTTTCGAAGAAAGAAATCATATGTAAGCTTAAAAGAAGGCAAGAAAACACGAGAAATGTCTCTGTTGGCAAAGTGCGCAAGCCACACTGCGCTTGCGCGGTGCCGCTGGAATTTGCACATTAGCGCCATTTTCATGACCCAAGTTCAGATCTTTTGAGCGTTTTCAGCTTTCTGGCGATTTCGTTTCCAGTAGTGGCAACGCCGATTTCGATGAAACTTGGCCCATACACCAAACAAATGACGCTCTATCTCGTGGTGGGGATTTGTTTTTCCAATCGAGCTGTACGGCACCAAAAGGGCCTTTTTTAGGGTCAGCGATGGCCCGTTTTTCACACCCAACGCAATTTTTCTGGCTCCTTTCCACCCACTTTTGTTGCCTGCATCGAGAGCTTTCGAAAACTATATAACACTTGGCAGTTTTGAGACGTTCCGTGGCTCAAACAGGGCAAAGCAGTCAAAACTAAAAACTACCGTAACCAGGCCAGGATGCACTCTTTTGGACTGCTCTTTAGCGGAAAAGAATCAGCGTTCCGAGATGCATCTAATGGTACCAGACTCGTAGGGAAGCGATAACTTTCGCGCAAGCGTCCGCCCCTCTCCTGGTTTCCCAGAAATTGTGTATTAATTGAGAGAGAGGACAAGGTCACATGCACGTGAAATGAACAAAGCCACCGTAACCATTCATGCGCCCATAAAGTAAAACTTTGTAACAGGGTTGACTTGAGAGAAACGAAGAAACTTAGAACGATGAAACGAAATCTCGAGTGAATGTGTTGGTTTTGATTATTATTAATTGTAAATGAAATAGCGTATAGACGGAGGGGCAAGAAAAGGGAGAAACAAGAAGTTTTTCTCTCTCGAGCCTCCGCCCACCTCTTTGCATGAAAGTGCGCTTCTCTTTCGATATCTCTAAAAACAAGACCGACTTTACTTGCTGCCACCAACGGGGCCTAGTGGACTTGTTGATGTTAGTTAGCTGACAAAAACGATTGACGTGTAAGCAAAAATACGTGAGAGTGGAGGGTGAAGACCGGAAACACGGGAAACATACTGGTCGCGTCCCGTTGAACGGGCGAGCTGTCGACGATCGCCAAGAGGTTCTTGGCCAATTGAAGGAGGTGGTCGAAGGTGTAGAAACCGAATTGGGCGAGCGAACGAGCCAGATTGATCACCTAAAGACAATTTCTGACTCTTTCAAGCAAACAAGATCAAGATACATTGTGACAAAAATGCAGCGCCTCTTTCAAAGTCTGATTGAAACCGCAGCGCAATTCAAGCTCGGTTAGAAAGAAAACCACTAGGGTCACAGACCAATTCTGAAACAGCAATGGGTTCCCAACTCACTGTGAAAATATTCGCTCTTATAATTGAAACAGAGACTAGCACATCATCTCGCGAACCTCGTAAGTCAATTTGTTTCTGTTGATGGCCGCTCCATCCGCCCTCAACACTGGTCCGTTGGGCTGTGCCGTGTTGAGAAGACTTTGGAGGTAGTTGTCGACAGTTGAGAGGACCTAAAAACTTGTGCACATGGATGTACTGATGAGAAACAAACCTTCTGAGCGATTTCGTCGCCGACGCGAACTCGTCCCCCGTCAGTGTAGCCCTCCACTGTTCGCGTTTGGTACCTGAAAGTAAAGGATTGCTGCCGTTGAACAAATTTTTTAGCAGTTTTAAATTGACAATGTGAAACATACGAGTGAATGTTGACGGTGTCGGGAATTTCGCGCCAGAGTCGAGCGTGTCGGATCGCAGAAAGGGGCGAGCCGCGAACCACATGAAGGTGGAGCATAATCCTCGCGAAGGAGGCTCGAACATCTGGGGGAAGACGTCCATCGGACATGCACCTGAAATGTGTTCCCTTAGCTTGTTCAGAAATTTTCGGCGGACTCAATCCCAAAGCAAATAGAATCTGAAGCTTACTTGAGAACAAGCTCTGCTGGCAGTTCGTGCGAGACGTTCATCAGCTTTCGCTCTGGAGGTGGATCAATGGCCAAGTACTGCTGCTCCTGGCACATTTGAGCAATCAAGTCCAGTTGGTGTCTGAAGCGAAAGTTTCAATGACTGATCCCAGCAATACCGGTAGTAGTCGAGGATCTCCGCGCTTTCATAGGATCTCCTGGCATCGATGGCCACGTCGACGAGTCGCCGTCGCTCTCCCTTCCAACCAACCCATACCTCGCCGTCGATCTGCAATTAGAATTGCTCAACTAACAACAATCAACAAAGAACTTTTTTTGCAGACCCTCAACTCCGCATCCCAGTTGGAGCTTTTCAACTCTTACATAGTCAGTTTGAAACCGGGGACTGAAAGGACGTGGACTTATTGTCGAAACGTGAATGAGCTGATGCCGTTTCTGAAGTCGAGAAACCACTGACCATAACCGTGTCCATGAAGATGTCGCGGTTTCTCTCCGAGAGCACGTTGTTGCAGATCAGCTCCTGGATCTTCTTGTTCGCCTCACCGCGGCACACACACAAGTCGGCCAGGTAGTCGAGGAACCTGCAAGCCAATGTGTACATCGCGGTTTCTCTGACGCTAAAAGATTCAATTGAATTATGCCATTTGTTAACGTTGACGCAGCGGCCTTCCACGTAATTTGTCGTTACTCACTTTCCTTGTCGATTGTTTCTCACGAGCTCGACGAATCTCTCGACATGCGGTGTCTTCACGTACTTCTCGAGCAGCTTCGGATTGTTGTGCAAGACAGCCGTCATCTAAAAGAATCAGGAATGGATGGAAATGCTACCGTGTCCTCAGCCATCAGGTCGAAACCAATCTGTTCTTGGATCTGACCGAACTTCTCAGCGAGGAATTCCTGAGAGCGTAAAAGTTTAAACTCATTCAAACCTGGTTCTTCCTGTAGTTGACTTGCGAGTACTTTAGGAGGCAATAACAAAGCTGGAACATCGTCTTGAAGATCTCATTGCGTTGCTCGGCCAACTCTTGAGGCGAAGTCAACAGAGGTCCCATCTCAGTGGTGCCCTGTCGTGGAAGGAACGGAGCGCGAAGCAGTTTGAAGACCTGAAACGTTTTTGTTGCTTTTCAGTGACCGTCCTACGAACAACGGAGAGACCAGAGCGCAACAATTACAAGTGAAATTAGAAACCGCCGCTCACCTGATCCAGAACTTCCTGCTCCCGAAGAAGTTTTTGGCGGTCTCGTGATGGCACGAAGTCCGTCATCTTCAAGGGATCGACAAGGTGATGCTGGGTATTCGTGACGAAGTAGATACATTCAGTGAGAAGTTGAATGGTCACGCTGCAACAAAGCTTTCTTGGAATTGCGGTTTCAACAGGGCTTAATGTGCCTGCTACAGTCATGCAGCCGATCATTGATCGGCAGCATGTTTTGTTTGATGGAAAAAACGTACTTTAGAACCTCCTTTGAGACTGCCTTGCCGCTCTTGATGTGCTCGATGAAAAGCTTCAAAGCTCGGCATGCATCGTTGGCGAAGTCCAAATCTCGGACCTATTCATTGACGTCAGGATACTGGCTGCCAGCTCACCTCGCTTGGTGATACGGGTAGAAGAGCGAAGGTTTCCTTGTCAATTCGCGTGTTCTCGCAAATAACTCGCACCCAGCCCTTCTCGTTCTTGCTGAAAGGTCAGAGATCAATGAGAGAACGTCGTTGAAACCTAGAATAGTAGAGATTCTGTTTGTCATTAGCGTTTGTGGCATGAACCCAAGTCTCGGATTCCGAGTGTTGGAGACGGACGAAGGACTTCGTGGGCACTTCTTTGTTCTGAAAAGAGCTTTGGTAGAAGTTGAGCTGAACCTTGGTGATTGTGGAAGGGTCGAGGTTGAAGAGTAGAGAGACGTCCGCTTCAGGGAAGTCTGAGTGCTTCGGAACGAGAAAGAATGTGTTCGTGATGTCTTCGTAACCATCTGCAATTGTTTTGGAAATAGGAGCCATCATTCAAGCGAGGCGTAAAATGAATGGACTAATTACGTTTTGAATGAAACGGCGAATGTTCAAGATTTTCAAATTGACACACCTGGGGCGTCATTGTAAAGACTCGAAGGAGGTGGGGCGAGGAAGTTCTCTCCTTTTGTCCTGGAAACAAACCTTTTTTAGACGGTTCAATAGCCCCCACTCTCTGTAGCAAAACAAGAAACTTTTGTTAACTTTTGACTCAGGTTAGCACGCCCATAAAAGGAGCAAAAAGTTAGGCTTCATTGGCGGGATGGCAACCTTCACCGCAAGCGTTTGAGCTCGCCAATCTTGCAAGTCTCAATGAGCCTATACCTCCTCAAACTTTTTGTTGTCGGCGGGAAATAATCGTTTTCCCTAGAAGCTTTCTCTATTTTTGATGATTTTGTCGAAATAAAAGAACAAAAACATTTGGCGTCTTCATCGGGCATGCATTACTCGAACTGAATTGAGGTAACTGAAAGCGAACGAAAGGTTCTGGAAGCGAAAGAAAGCAGTTCGAGCTACAGTATACCCGCTGGCGACGGTGTCGTGGTTGAGTTTGGGGAAGGAGTCGTTGTTGAACCTGGTTTGGGCTAACGAGGCTCGTCGGGTATCCTTTGAGGACCGGACAGGCGAAGTGGCTGCAATGACGGTCAAGTACATATCCGTGGCGAGGTGTTTGAAGCGATACGCTTCTCTCCACTTCGCTGAGCCTCCACGGAAGGCGTCTTTTTGTACAACCTAGACCGCGAGTTCAAGTGGCTGGGGGTGCACTTACCTGAACCTCCCAGAGAGCCCTCGAAGAAGTTGCGTCGGCAGCCGAGGGACGATTGGTCATTCGAAGGAAGACCACGTCTTGACCCTAAAAGACAACTTCAGTACTTTTTCCATAGTGAGAAGTGGCACATGTTTCGAGCGCCAAAGACCCGAAGCCATTGGAGCAAAATAGCGGCCGTTTCTAATATGGGACAGTCGAAACATTCAATTCATTTCAATTTTTAAGAGTTCACCTTAGCTGGTGTTTGCGCCGAGATGGGAACAGTGTCAAGGGTGAGGAAGGTCTGCTGATCGGCGTGGAAGAGTCGAACGACATCTCCCTGCAAGAGCCCAATCACATTTCAGCCATTTCTTTTCTTGTTTCGAAGCAAGCATTTGAATAGCTATCTCGCTACTTACCGACTTGACGACATCCGAGTGATTCTCGCTGTGGAGGAGGAACATGAACACTTGCCACTCTGTCACCTCGTTCAAGCAATTCACTTCAGCACCCTGAAGACAATCAAGATGAAAGTTGTGGAACAAACCTTGAGATGATCAGGCAATCGAAAATGTGATAGATGCAGTTGTGGCTTCACATGACCCGTATTCACCGTGCTGCTCGTCGCCGAATATGGGACGAGACTGATCTTGTTGCCAGCGGCCACCTGAAAAATTCAATTGGATTGAGTAGTGAATTGCGGTTTCAGTTCGTTGTATTATAGTGTGCGCATTTTCAGTGGCGTTGCGCAGGTGGCCAAGCGGAACCCAAAAGGCGAATTCCAGCTCACATTGTCGCCGATGACGTAATGCTTGTACGCAGGCTCCACGACGAACCACGAACCTTCATTTCCTGCCCGATCAAGATAAACCTGCAAATCACCGTTTCAAACTGCCTATGCATTTGCTTGTTTACGCGCTTACGCGTTTTCAGCAGGATTCATGTCCATAAAAAAGAAAGAGAGGATCGGACAAACCTTCATAGCGTTTCTCTCTAGTCGTGCCGGCGAGTTCTTCTGCACCGTGAGATACTTGTCCGATTTCACGTGTAACAACTGAAGGCAAAGAATATTGAAGGAGAACGAAGTGCAACCTGTAGCGATGTGCCGTATTGAACAACATTGCCGAGTGTTTTCTTAAATTCCAACTCGTTCTGCTCGCGCTCCTGAAAACGATATCACGGTTTCAAGCTGCTCTTATTACGAAGTGCTCATTTCTACATCGATTTCTCCTTGACATAGACTTTGGCAATATTTGGAAGAGAGAGCAATTCCAACCTTTTCAGCAGCGATCCGAAGTTTTGCCAGCATATCCTCGTCGAATGTCGACTCTCCTGCTTGAAATCTTCTCTGTTCGGTCCAGAATTGTTTTTGAGCCGCATAGCGGTTGACCGGGCAGACTTTGAAGAGACAATCTGCACATTGTCATGAGTTCTCGAGCTGAAAGCACGAAACGAACCTCGAAAATTCTTCGGTGGACTCTCTGGTCGACCATTGCCGATCTCGACGATGCAGCGATCGTCGACTAATCTGAAATAATCAGCTTGTTGCGGTGTTCCCAGTAAGAGAATATTTGTCCAAAGTGTTCTCATAGGAAGACTCACCCTAGCGTGGAGAGGAAGCCTCTATTGTGATTGGAGTCCTCGGTGTAGAGCGAGATGATGTCGCCGATGTGGAGCAGCGACGTGTTGCCTCCGCTCTCCATCGAGAGATTCATCGTCAGCTTGCGCATCTTCGCCGCTGCTGTCGCATTGAACGACATCCTGAAAGAATGCCTCATTCGCTCTCGCTACTCAATCGCTTTTAAAACCCAGAAGGGAAGTACTGGACACTAATAGTTGCACCATCGTGCTGGATGATTTACTGGAGCTTTGAAACCGTCACTTGAAAACACTTTGCCGGGTTTTCACACTTTAGATAGTTCCACTATATTTTCGGTCACCAACGATTGTGACACGACGCAATAAGAAGGCGGACCAACCTCAACAAAACCTTCCAGGCCACCTCAGAGTACAATCAACATGCTGAATACGGAGCTTTTCTCAAGAATCCACCTCTAAGTGTGAGCTGAAGCGAGCGGCGTCGTTTTGAAACGCTTCGCCTTCTTAGTCAGCGAGACAGCGCCCCGCCGGTGGCACACGCGTCTCGCTCTCACCCTTCTTCTTCTTCTCTCTTTCTCTTTCTGAGAAACTTTCTGAATTCCTTTTGAAACCCGGGAAATGTTCCCCTTCTTCATCACTGTTGTTCGATTGCCTTCTGGAAATCGTTTGTTCCCTTGATTCTCGATGCGGAGCAATATCGAGCGATTTTGCAGCGAGCAGTCAGATTTCTCTCTCTGTTAGGGCCGGCGGAGCAAACCCGATTAGACCTGGCGGAGCCGAGGGTTGAGGCCATTTTTGGGGGAGAAGAGGGGGAAGATGACAGACAAGCAGAAAAGTGAAGAGAGGAACTCAACAAACCAGAACACAACAAAAGATCGAAGGCGAGGAGGAAGAAGGTCCCCGGGACAAGGCCGTAAACGCCCCCGAAGGCGCGTGCCTTCCCTCAGAGAGAGCATTTGGCCGTTGCAAGCAATGTGACGTGACTGAGAGGGGCGACCGCGATTCCCCCAGCGCCTCGTCGTTCGCCCGTCGGCCCCATAAGCGCCTCGACGCGCGAATAACAGCGATCGTTTTGCAAATTCTACTGTAGGCAAGTGATGTCAATCAATTCAATGGCAACAATATTGGGAAAGTTCAGGTAGATTACTCAAGGTCCTAAACTTGGCCTTCCAACCCATAGCAATGCGCAGTAAACTCCCAAGATCTTAGAGACAATCATGAAACTTCAAATTCACCGCTTAATGTTTCAACAGCTATTTGATACAATAGAAATTTACGATTTTCGTTGAAGTGGAGGCCGTGTTGATTTGTCATCTGAGCCACGACGTGTGGCTGTCGTCGAATGAGACTTGAAGTTAAAATGGCGAAGTAGAGGAATCATTGGGACCAGCGGAGATCTTCTTCCTTTTCTTCTCGAGAGTGACACACACCAACAGTGTTATGTGCTGCCCATGGGGCCCTCGGGTCGGCGGGAAGAGGCAGCCGGGGCGGAAACGAGATGGAAGCTCGTTGAGATTCAAGACGTCTGGTGGCCTCCTCCTCTTCGCCGACAAACGCAAGGATCTCTCTCGCGGGCGACCGGCCAGCAGCGGGCGCACAAAAACTCCTGTTCAACTTCGACTGCTGCCCCTTTTCCTACGGCCCGCGCTGTCGCTCTTCGAAGGGTTATGACTGCTTCAGCACGCTTTTTCGCCTTTTACTGGCACATCAGACACGGGGCGCGTGTGGAAAAACGGCCAAGTGCTCTTTGCCGCCTGGTTCCGCTCTTCTCGTCGAAGGGGAAACGCTTTTTGAAGTTTGAGCAGGGGTCGGAACCCTTAAATTTAAGATCGTTGCTCGAACGCGGGCAGATTGCGTAACTTTTGAGAACCGAGCAGGAGGTGGAGGTATGAGTTGTTTGCAAAACGTCATGAGTGATATCGCCGTTTCGCGTTGCGCGGATAGTTATGCGAAAAGCAGAACTTCAGTGGCCTGAACATGAAGGCGGGGTTGTTTTCTACTGAAGCTAGGGAAGCAGCGCGGTACTTCCTCAAGGTTTCTCTGCATTTGCGCCTATCAGTTTCTCATCTGCTTCAATTTTATATTACAAGATTGCGCACAATTCCTCCCAGCTGTGCGTTTGAACACAAAGTTCTCTGCGTTACTCATCGCCGTTTGAAGAATTTCTCACGAGGCAATCTGTCGATCTCCATAGACATCTCGACTGTTCAATCGCATCACGACGTCTTTTTCAAACTTCGCTTGGTCTGCAGGACCGCACCTTGAGCCGGCTTTCGCCCGGAGTGCCGACGTGGAAGAAAGCGAGCGAGGCGAGAGGTGTCCGCGGACCGTCTTCTCCCCCTCTCCTTTGTGCTTATCAGCGCCTGCCATCGGGGACGTGTTGGTGCGCGCTCTCGACATGAGGCCCTTTCTGGGGCCCTCGAGGACTGTTGGAGGTGTGGGGAAATGGGGGAGAACTGTTCGCCCGTCACAAGAAACGTCGACAACATGCTGTGGCAGGAAGGCGAAAAGCTTTGGAAAGAAAGGCTAGGGACACTTTGCGTGACCTTGTAAGGCGACATGACGGGGGCAGTCACTCCCCGTTTCCTCAGAGCTATGGGGCAAAGGAAACTGCCGACGACAGGTTTGGAGAAATGAGATTCCAGACTTAATCAAGCGAGAGGATCAAGGGCAATTTGAAAGACGAAGGGCTAATGGGTTCTTTCGAGTGAATCTTCAACTGCTGAGGTTCCTACGGGGTAGACCAACTTCGGCGCAGAAATACCACAGGCCGTACCTTCTTAGTGCGTTCTCAAATGCGTAAATTTACAAATCGGATTGCTGAAACTGCGAAAATTCAGGACAAATTGTGTTGAGAAAGGGTTTCGCTTCAACAACGAGACGGGTGATTTGACAATGAGTCAGCAGAGAATGCCGAGTTACCCACAAATTCGTAGAATTCAATGAAGAACAGCAAAAAGACTGCAAAGATGCCCACCCGCTGGTTGGTGTCCATTGATGCGGCGTGGCGGCCGACGGGCCGTCGAGTTCGTCCAGTTCGCTGAGCATTTTCAGTCTCCCCGCGTTCGTCAAGCGATCTCAGCTGCTTCCCATCACGAAGGAGGAATAACAGTGGAGTCAGCAGTAGAAAACTGGGAAACGAAGACTGTGGAGGAAGAGGAGGCGGAGGAGAATGAAGGAGAAGACGCCGAACAGATGAGAGGCGGCTGGGACGTCGGTCGTCCCTCCTCTGCCCTTCGATTCTAACCCGGCGCCCCGCCCCGCACACCGGGCCACTAAGCGTGTCGGCCCTCTTCTTGCGCCCGTGATTCCTCGCTTTTGTGCCTGGGCACGCGCTCGGCTCGCCTTCCTTTCCCCTGGCCGTGAGCAGGTATGTTTCAACCACCCCCACCATCGCGCGTTGTTTGTCTGTTTCCCTCGCCGCCGTCGTCCTCCACGGCTTGAACACACGGAATCGACGCCACCGACACCACGGCGTTTGCCCTTGACGTATTCTGCGTGTCGAGCCCTCCCGCCCGGAAGTCACCGGATCTCAATTGCGTGAGAGAAACTGTCAAGAATGTCAGTCGCCTCTTCGATTTTCGAGAGTTCGATGCTCCGATGCCGTTTCGTTTGGAGAAGCTCACTCCTCCCACGTCGGAGTTGACGCGGGAAGCAAGGAAAGTGAGAGAGAAAGACCTCGCTCAACGCTTTCAGTCAACATTTAGCGCGGCTCCACTACTCGAGGTCGAAGAGTCAAGAAGAAGTCCTCAACAATTGGTGGGGGTGAAACTTATGAGTGATGGGTTTTTTGTCAAAGAGAAAGGCGCCGCCCCGGGAATTGCTACTCTAATTCGGCATTGTCTTTGACGGAAACAACGTCATTTAGCGAAGAAATGAAGGCGAAGAGAAGGTGGGTGACCGTTTGGTGAACACGCTTGCCCTTGCACAAGAACTAATGAGAGAACAAGAGAGGGAGGGCGTTGGAGGAGAGAGAAGACCCAGGGCGACAGGTCGTTGCAGAGAGAAGAAGAAAAAACGAAGAAGTGGCCCGGTCACAGAAGCGGGACAGCAGACGCGTTCGCGCAATTGCTAGCGAAGAGAGCCATGATATTCGCCGGATTCTCTTTTTCGAATGTTTTGACTGTTTCGTAAGATGAAAGCGGAATTTGAGTTTGCTTGAAGCACGATAATGATTGCGCGAGCAATACTGCGGTTGAAAGTTTCAGAGTCATTATGTGGATAGCATGGAATGTGCTTGCCAATATTCGTAAATCCGAGAGTGCTTTGAAGCAAGAGAAAATAACCTCAAGTTGTTTCGGAGATGTTTCTCAACTACTGCGCATACCAAGTAGCGTCGTGTGCTTCTTTAAAGCGCTCCCTTCATGCTTGCTCACCTGCCGTGTCGCGGGGATGGCGGTGGACCCGCCAGTTTTGCGGATGAGCCTCTCTACTGTCTCGGCTACCTCCACTCGACGCACGCCCACATGAACGAGGCTCTCGTCCTCAGTCGCCGTCAGCGACAGCGTTGCGCCTCTGCAAAAACGTTTTACTTTCACAGTCTCAGCGCCACATAACTAACGCGATAAATGTGGAACTTGAACAGCGACTGAAACATGAAACTGCAAGGTGGATTACTGAAAGAAGGAGTGCCAGTACGCCTGGCGAGATTCTCATTTACGAAGGATTCAATCAATTCGTAATGAAACAATGACGAGAGCTGGCTTTCATCAGAAGCGATCGATTCCGGATCAATAAGATTCTTACAGCAGGTCTGCGCTGGTCATAATTGACACCAAACAAGAAAAGAAACAGATCCGAGGCGTTACGGGCATACGGCATTCAGCAAGAGAACAGCGAGAAAGGAGGAAGAGATGGCTGTCATAAGCGCAACTTGTCACGCGCCTTTCCCGACCTGGCGGCGATGTTGTGGCTGCGGCCGGCTGGCGACGCCATTGTCACTTCAAAAAAGCATAGCCGTTAGGTATTCCGACTGTCAATTAGCTGTTTCCGATGATAGTCTAATTTTGGTACGAAAAAATGGAGCAATCTCTAGGGGATTCCTAATTGTAAGGGTAAGTTTTCGAGCACTGAATGGTTGTTCGGTTGTTCGTAACTTTCTTTGATAACTTGTTTCGTTCTGAAAAGCGCTACCTCTGCACGAAGTTGCGCGAAAGAGACGATCAACAAACACAACACATCGGTGCTCAGATGAACTGATCATAACTAGTGCTAGAACCGCTTTGATTCTGAGAGACTCAATCTCGATCAATACAACGTATCCTCGACTTGGGATCGTCGAGAACCGAGGCGGAGAGGTAAAAGCCGCTTCAAAAAGAAAGAAAAGAAAAGTGACGGCGACGTCGACAAAGCGCCGTGGCGCGTCGCTCAACGCCCCGGCCCCCCTCGATCCACGGCTGCTGATAAGCCGTCCCGGCGACTGGACGGCCAACGCTTCGACGGCCGTCCCGCCGGAGGCTGTGGGAGAGAGGAGAGAAAGACGCGGCTGGCAGAGGCAGGCGGCCGTCGCCGTGGAATTTTCATGAGCTGCTGGTGAAGTCACAAAACAAGGTCGGGACCGGAGATCGAACCTTGCAACAGGCAATCACTACGAGAGTTGCAACAAGCGCTTTCTCCTATTCGTCTTATTCAATTTGCATTTCACGGTCTCAACATCGAATTAAAAGTTGAGGATGTTACGACACTCAATGTTTGGGATGTCTCCGAGTTGATTGACAATGGATTTTTTTGCGCTGTAGAGCATGAGGAGAGCATGAGGCATTCCAAACTCAGTCAGACACGTAATTCATTGGACGAAATCAACTAAATAGATAGTTTTTGAGAAACATTGCGATTGGTAGAAAACAGAACAAGGTGGGCAAAAACATCTCCGCCGTGAACACGACCCGGGTGGTGCTGGAGGTGCAGAGAGAGGGAAGTTCGAATGGAAATGCGACGATAAAACTCTCCACTTGTTGGAGTCGCCGCACGCGCGCCACGACGAGAGAGAGACGACTACTTGTTCCTTCTCCATCCCCCCTTCCTCTCCTCTCTCTTTTCTGTCGAGGCGATGCGCTCTCGACCGCGACCGCCGAGGCGGCTCTCCCCTTCTCCCGCCTTCTCTTCTTCTTCTTCCGACTGCGTTCCGCACGCCGCCCTTGGAAATGCACACTACGCTTGGACACAAGATTGGGAAAATAGACGACTGAATGGAATTTTGCTTCTCACGCGAATGTTGGTAAAAGTTTTGCGGAGATTACCCGTTTCAGTGATCGCACAATTTAAGAAGTCAAGTTGTGCCACCACTAGTGCCTGCGCGAAGGATATTTTTTCACATTGTATTGTATGATATGAGCTTGAAATATATGAGCTTGAAAGGCACTTCGCCTTTTTGACTATTCGGATTACGCTCATCATCAATGTTTCAATAACGCTCGAGCTGCCTTCACCATTGTTCGAAACACACAGGTAACATCCGCATCGTCCTTTGTGAGTTTTGTTCACGGAAAACAAGAGCTTAGGAGTGAGACTAAGAGCGTTAGTGTGTGGTGATCGGGAACACATTGCAGTGAGAAGACCTTCAGTCAACAGAAAACGAAAGTTGGAACAAGAGATGAGGAGAGGGCTCATTGTCAGCGCTTCAAGATAGGCAAGACATTCTATTGATGAATCACTTGAAACTGACCATAAACGCCGCCTTTAGAGTAACTGAGGCGAGAGCACGTGAAGAGCATTGATCATCGAACATTCAGTCCCGTACTCTGACTCCAAGTGAAGCGAGGGCAAACAAGAGACTCTTTGGACGGGAATTGATCAGATTGACTCGTGTAATCGAGGCTTTGCTGATTTTCGTTTGACCGATAGAACGAAGAAATGATGAGTAAGAGAGGGTGACGCAAGTTGTGGCTGACCACAAGAAGCTCGTTGTGGCCGGCGCTCAGCTGATTCAGCGAATAAACATTAGCCGAGAAAAGATTTTCGGTAATTTCAGGTTGGTCTTTTTGAATCGAAAGTGTTCACAAACTTCAAGCCTCACTCGCGTTGTGTCACTGCAGTCAGCCCAATCATATCACTAGTAGGAGGAGGGCGCTCCTGAATGCTTCCTGTGCACGTTAAGCCGCTTGCCAGTCCTTGAAGGCCTTATCCCCCAATCAATCACCTCCTTCAAAACATTCCCAAACGATCCAAAAAGTATTCCCTTGGATCATTCTTACACCTCCTTCTCCCTCAGTCAAAAGTCATTTTTTTCTAGGGGTTTATCACGCTTGCCTGTTGCCGTATCAGCAGCCCCCTGTGTTCCATTGTTGCCGTCGTTAGTTCTCGCGCGTCGACCACCCGAAGGCGACGTCACAATCCTTTGAGGAATGCACGTTTGGCTGTCTTCAAGACCCCCCTTATAAGGGTGCCGTGAGAGTCAATGGAGAACGCCTCTCGAAGCATCACTCGGAGTCAAAAGGCATTCCCGCCTCTCCTCGTCGATGGAGTGTCAATCTTTTCACTGCCCAATAAAGCCGTAAAAAGAACGGCCTCAAAGCAGCCGGCCCGACCCTGATCGCCCTCTTCCACACTGAACCCTGAGCAGTAATAACTTTTCTTTCTCCAGGACAACCCTCAACCCTGGGCTTTCATCAGCTGGCACTAGAAGAGACTTCGAGAATACGAGGTATAGGGAGCACGTTTGAACGTCGCGCTCACCAAAAACCAAAGAGTCAGGAATAATGCCTAGCTGGCGAGAAATTTATGAGCGCAATTATTGTCCAGGCATAAAGCTGAGAAAAAAAGCCGCAGTGAAGACAGAACCGAGACAGAGACGCAAGACAAAGATCGCTTCGAATAGGCAGAACATCTCGGGATTTGACTAAAGAAAAAAGAATACAAGAAGAGAGAAGTCTTTAAAAGCGGCAAAGTCAGGCGATGACAGGTGAAGGCGCGACAAGAGATCGCTCTTCGGGGGCTGCTAATCACTCGAACGAGGGGGTGCAGGCAGAGGTATGGCCGGGGGTTATCGCTACTGTTCGTCTCCTCCTCCCAGACCGCCACACTGTGACGTCGACCCCTCGTCGGCTTCGACTCTCTCTCGGGAACGCCAAAAATAGCGGCAGCAGAGATAAAGCCAAGATCGGAGAGGAATTTCGATTACGTCAATAGGCTTCACACTTCTGGAGAAGTAAACGGAACAACAAAATCGGATGAAGGATTGTGGAAACAAAATTCAAAGAATTTTAAGAGAAGTGAAAAAAATGGCAACCAAGATCGCAGACCGCCAAGCTCGATGGGTTACTCGGTCGGCTTTCTCTCTTCATCGGCGATAGTTTACGTGCTCACGCTCCCATCGACGAAGGCTCTGATAAGCCCGTGGCGAAGGAGGTTGCGCGTCGTCGCCCCGTCGGCCACCTGACGACGCAGACAACCGCGACACGCGCCCGTTTTTCGCGTCACAAGTCGGTGCCGCACTTTGCAACTTTGCTCCTCGGTCAGCTTGTTCTGTTTTGATCTCAAGCTATGGCATTGGAAAAAAGGTTGATACGAGGCCAACAAAGAGCAAAACTATGCCAGAGTATCAAAGGGGAATAAAGAATCAAAGCTCGCTATGATATGAAGTAGAACTAGCAGAAGAGGGAAAGCGAAGGAATTTGGGCTCTCCTCGGCAGCAAGCCGTCTCGACGGTTGGCGGGAGTTGAAGGAGAAGTGAAAGTGAAAGTGCGCAACGCCAAAGAGTGTGATGGGTCTTGAAATGTTGACAGGCCACACACTCATACAAACACCGCCAACGGAGTCTTCTGTCGCCTCTCTTCCCTCCGATCTCTCTCAGATCATGATTTCGTCCTCGTCCCCGTCTCTCCTCTTCTTCTTTCCCTCTTCCCCAACCTCTCAATATCTCTTTGCTGCTTCTGCAAGAGAAGGGCGAGAGAGAGCTGCGACAGTTGGATACGCTAAAAATACCTACAAACGGCTGTTGTACTGCATTTGTGAACTTTTTCAAAGACCACAAGTAGTAATGCATGCCTCTGAAGAGAAAAAAGTTTATTCGTCTGTCACGCATGCGCGTTGTTAAAGGATAGCAGGGCAAAAATGCGAAGTCGTTTCCTCGCTAGCTGGGCGAACTTTGACGTCCTTGGTGAAGAATGTGATTAGTTCCCTTGGGAACTTTCGAGAAACTGTTGCATAGCGAAGCTCGATTGGCTGTAGTTCAATACCTGCTCGTCGTCTATGGCACACTAGTAGACAACGAGAAAATGTACCGGATGAGCAGGAGGTGTGATTTTGTGATATCAGAGGAGGTGGATCTGCGAGAAGGACCAACCACTTCCGCGGTCTCTCCGGCTTGGCTAATATCGCCGTCCCACCAACGCACTACGTCGACAGAATGAGAATTGTCGTTTCAGCATTCATAATATAGATGAACCAGTTCGAGATATAAATCCTGTCATTTGCGACAATGTCGTTCCAGCGGACACAAATATCCGAAAGCTCGTCTATGCAGTCGACATTTGCTTCGATCAAGGCGAAGAGCTGAAACGTATAGTTCAAATAATATGCAAATAGGTAATCAAGTCCAGGGTTGTCCAAGTTATTAACCGGTTAATAACCGGTTAATAACCTGGTCGCGCAGGTTAAGTTAAGGTTAGGTTAAGCCTTGCGTTCAAGGGGCAGGTTAAGGTTAGGTTAAGGTTAGGTTAGGTTAAGGTTAGGTTAACGTCGCCACGGAGGACGCAGGTTAGGTTAAGGTTAGGTTAACGGTCGTCATGTTACAGGCAAAAATGATGTCGAATATGCTCGGTGGTTCAAATAAAGTCAGTCTTTCGACCTAGAGATCAATAATTGAGGGTTCTTGTGAGAAACTTCGTCAGCTGTGGGCAAAATCATGCGCTTCCTTGATGAGAATGAGAATTTGAAGTGCCCGGTTAGGTTAAGGTTCGGTTAATAACCGGTTAAAACCTGGTTAATAACCGGTTTTGGACAACCCTGATCAAGTCCCACGAGAACCCCGGCGCAAGCTACCAAATACAATTGGAGGGAAAGCTCAGCCTTGCGCTAGCGAGATCGGTGCGAGGATGAGCGACGATCAATGACGGTCGAGGACAGGGGCGGGTCATCCTCGCACTGGATTATACCCCCGACAGCAAGGAGAAACGGATTAGCGATGATCGTCTGTTCTCTTCCTGCTGTTCGTTTCGTTTAGAGCGTTTGGAAGATTGTCATAAAACATCGAAAATACCGTTTGCTACCGCGGAAAGCTTCACCGATGAAATCAAATTGCCGATGCAGGAAGAAAACTACAGACGTCTGGAATCTAACATCAGGCTCGGGACTGTTGAGCTTGTAACCAACTGCAGTTGCCCATTGCACGCCTATACGTACGGCCAACCTTACAAACAACAGTCTGATAGTTTCGGAGCATAACACTCAATCTCCGATCTTTGACCGAGTTAGACTTCTAGTCGTTACTTATACTCGCTAAACGGACAGAAGCATATATTTTTGAGATCAGCAGTTGAATACTGTCGTAGTATTCAGCTAAGGCCATAATGATCGAAGTAGACCAACATATAATCATGACTTTTGCTCCTTAACAGACAGGCTAGACATCTTGGTATGAAGCAAACGTCAGCGACGACAGAAGAGGCGAACGACGCTGTCGACACTTCTTGCCCGTTTCTTGAAGGATGAAGTTTCTTGAAGGATGCTTCAGCTAGTCTTCATCGTTGGTCTCTTTGACTTTTCGGAATCCAGAGGTCAACGATTAGCCAGAATGAGCCGGACTCAATGGGATCTTTATAGTGAAATTTGTGGTCGGACATTCGAGTTGTAAGTGTTTTTGATGTGTTCACGATTTTCATTTTCTATTCAACGAAGTTTTTTTCAGACCAGGCAAAGATCGCGTGCCATTCGCCGCTGTAATCGAAACTCTCAATCACGATCGTACATGCATCGGCGTTCTCATCACTCCCTTTCATCTTCTTACAGTCGCTTCGTGCTTTTTGAGGCGGGCTTCTTTTCTCCTGAAAATTTGTTGAAACCCTTTCAAGGAAAGACGGCACGGGGCTAGTGACGGATATTTCGCAATACGATGCTTATTTCGGGCGGCACTGCGACTTCAAGCAAGAGTGGAATCAAGTCGTGAGTTTTCGACATCTTAACTTCATCCTCTCAAAGAAATGCGATACGTTTCCTCTAATACGTAGGCGTTCCCTGAAGCACTATGTCGTGCCGGAGATGTTTGTGACAGAAACGATTCGCGACGGCGGACGCATTCGTGACATTGTAAGATCCCTTAAACTCGCTCGAAACAACTTTGTAAACAGGCAATTGTGGAACTGGAAACGCGCATGGAGCTGACTGTTGTCTTGCCCGTCTGTCTTCCACCATTTGATGTCCCGTTTTTACAAGACGACGACGTCACTATTGGTTTGAGCGTCGTGGACCAAGAGGCGGAATACGGCTTCGATTGGGGCTACATCTACTCGCGAGCCACATACACCAAGCTGGGACCACAAACTACAGCGGCGGTACAAGATTCACAAGGCGTAAAACGTAATGAGACTTTGGTCAGCGCATTGCGCGTCTTGCCGGATCTCCACAAAGATGCGGCTGATCCACAGGTTGAATTTGTGCTTCAGTTCATTTCTTTTGTTTTCAGTACGACGCGGGTAGTCCATGGCTGCAGTACCTCTCGGACGGCGATAACTTATACTTGGTTGCAATAACTCTTTATCATGAAAACAAAATTGGAGGGGAAAAGAATTCGGTAAAATCAAGCTAGTTTAAATAATACTCGTTGAAGACTGTTGTTAAAGGAATGATGATCCATAGATACCTGAACTTCATCTGTGTGCATTCGGGTGCTTGTGGTGACGGCTATATGAGGAGGACGGGAAAAACTAACATCAAGATGGACTATTATTTCGACGGTTTATTAAAGCTTATACTTATACGCGATGTCCACAGGCATTTTGCAAATCTACAGAGGAAAAACTGAGGATTTCTGCAACGAAGATGGTGCGATGCAGGTTGGTTGCGATTTGCTTGAAAACAGATTTTAGCGCCTCATCAACATAACTCCGCTCTGGCGAATCCCGCAAGTTCTAAGCGATGCTGTGAATAAGAAGTGCGGGCGCAAATTTCTGAGTCGAATGAGGTGAACAGCTAATTTTTGATGTGTAAAATGAACACAAATGCAGACCGAACAAACGCTTCGCATCTCCCGAAGCTCGGAAAGTCGAGATTCTCGAGCATCCCTGGGCTGTAACCGTAAGAACCACTTTTTAATAAGCATCGACAAAAAGATTCTTCAAACTGGAGCATTTGGAAGCGGCGATCGCTGTACGGGAGCATTAATTTCACCGGCGCATGTAATTGCTTCAAGTTCGTGTATTCGACGGTTCGCAGCAATATTTTAGTTTGAAGTCAAGTGTATATTTAGAATAGCATCATCTATAGACAATTCGTTGATCGTCAAATATGGAGCTGCTTGTTTCAATGGAAACGAAGGCCTACCTTTCGTAAGATAAACTTCAACAAATCCATAATGTGTTCAAGGATGGAGTTATGCCAGATACTCCTGGAATGAAATACTATCAGCAGTGTGAAACACTTGAGGCGAAGGCATATACGGTACGGGCAAGATTTTCACAGTGGTTGATGAGTTTAGGCGAATGCAGTAATGGGCGTCGCTCCTTTTGTCGAAGACGTACCGGTCTCCGATGTGCGCATCGCAATGAAATCTTGATTTTTTTGTAGATTGCACTCGGGATTGTGATTCTCGAGTTGGATCAGCGCTTTCAATTGGTTCGAGACGGCATGACAGTGCCCACTTGGCCTATTTGCTTACCAAGCCTCGAGTGGAAATCGGACGATGGACCGAGCGTTTTTATCAGCGCTGGAAGTATGAAATCGCGTCGAAAATCGTACCTATTTTTTCCAGACAACGTTGAACATCATCCTCGAGAACCGAAACCTGCAAACACGCATTTAATGCAGATGCCTTATGCGACGGATCAACAGTGTGAAGGACGTCAAGATCCGGAGTGCGTTTGGCTGCGGCAAAATGAGACCACAAGCAGTCAATATCAACTATTTCATGTGTGTTTGCAACACTGTAGTTCAATTATTGCTCTTCTAGAGCGGCACTGGCCCGAAATAGAACCTTCCAAAATAGAACCCCCCGAAATAGAACCCCGAAAATAGAACCCCGGAAATA
>JAQIXL010000660.1:0-27028 GCA_034700245.1 Poikilolaimus oxycercus | reverse complement strand
CATTCCGTGTCTTGTTGTCCTGAAGAACGAAGGAAAAGAGAAGACGGGATACGGTCGTGTTGCAGAGGCCGAGCTCGCCTCGGCCCGCCCAACAGTCGAGGATCCTGTGTTTCAAGTCTGTTGCTCTGAAAGTTAACTTTGATTCGGATATGAATCGAGTATTGGTTGACCAAAATCTGTTTCCAAAGATATTGTAAGCATGAAACCTACAATTCTTCGGTAAGCGAGTCGCATTTCTTCTCGACATCGATTTGCTGGCAAACGGCAAAGTGAGGAAGATTCACCTGGAACGCTTTCCTTTTCTACTTTTGGATGAACATCAAAGGCCATCAAGATTGTGCAAACGAATGCGGTCTGCATAAAGGAACTTAGTGAAACACACGACTCCGTTATCCGTTTGCCATTAAATCATGGGGCTAACTCTAGAAAAGGAGCCTCTTTTGACTTTTCCACTCGCAGCACAGACAACAACAAACAATCTCGGACTTCTCGCTGATGGCAAACTTTTGAAGCGAACTCACCGTAAAGCGAATCTTCGTCCTCGGCTCCACATCCTCTTTCACGTCGAATTCGGCTATTGTCTCATTCACAATAGCGTCTATTCGACAGAGGCTCTTCAAAGACTTCAAACTCAATGCCTGAAACATATCACAACTTGTCCTTAAATCGAGAAGCTCACATCATCAAACGATTTGAAGCGAAAGATGAGTTTGGAGAAGAACTGGAAGACGTTGAGAGGAAGAAGATTGGTCCCAGTTGCTAAGTACTGAGCACAAGGATCCTCCATGTTCTCCAAGGTCGGCACATAATCGTTTCCTAAGTATGTTTCACAGAAAATGGCATCTCTCACCATAATCATTGTAGTCCTCGGGCAAGGGTTCGAGGGTCGAATTGGCTTCAGCGATTTCATCGGTTGTGTTCCAGTCCATGCTGAAAGTGAAAGAGAACAAATATTCTCGTTGCGTCGTAGAATGATACCGTTCAAGTTACAATAAAAACCTTTTATCATCGCCGACATCACGACGTCGTCTCTCTTCTTCTCGATCATTTAGGAGTTGCTCTCTGGTTGCGATATTCTCGGGAAGAAGCTGTAGGGCGACGCGTTGATTAGAGAGAAATGTCGCTCGTGTCTCGAAGCCCTGAATCTTTCTGAACGAAAAGAAGAAGATCAAACAGCTGCTGGGTCAAAGTCGAAGGCATTCGGTCTTTGAAGGACACAAAAGACGAGACAGGTGATGAAGCTGATGGAATAGACGATGAGGACGATGTAGGGATGAGCGAGGAGACTCCGGGTGTACCTGAAGCATCCAATCTTTGAAACCCCCGAGTAGTATTCTCGTCAACTAAAATAACTGGCAAGGAGGACGAACCAGTCAAGAATAACTACAGGAAGACGTCGCAGGGAGTGGAGCATCGATATGGGGAAGACGAGACTGAACAAGGCAAACACAGCCTTCCTCGTCAAGCTCCGAAAAGGGCTAGCAGTTTGGCTGTGAATGGAGGAAGAGGAAGAAGAGGAACGTGGCCGGAGGGGGGACAAACAGTCGACGCCCATCCATTGGAATCGTTCACTTCTTCGTAGTCACTGAAATTGTCGGAGAACCTTCGCTTCAACAGCTATTCGATGTCCTCTTCTCTTCTCAAACCAGTTGACAAAAAAACAACCGAGATGAACGAGAAACCTAACAATAAGCTGGTTTGTGGTCTCGCTACCTCAACGTTTCTTCGATCTTGTTGTGGCGCCAGATGTATCGTCATCGCTGTGGCTGTGGGCTTCTTTCATGAAAGACGTCGATGAAGAAGGTGCGAGGTGGGACATCGTTGGATGCCTGCCTCCAATCGCCTCCAATGTTCCCTGTCTGGAAACCTTTTTATTGTCGGTAGAAGCGTCCGTGACTCTGTCTGCACGATGAATTTCTTCTCGTTTCTTGCATTCTTCAGCTCCATTCTGGTATTCTCTGAGAGTTGCCTGCAAGGGCGTTGCCCCGATTTCCATGATCTTGAAAAGTTCGAGGAAACGTCCAAGACACCTGTTGACTGGAAGCCGAGCGACTTCGATTACATCGACGGAGACGTCATCAATAATGTTACTCTATGTAGCTGCCGGTAAGAAATCTTGTCTTGAGCCTAAATTGTTCAGGAATTGGTGATACAAGACGGCTTAGAGTGCACCTTCGAGGGCGTCGGGCGAGAGTACCAAATAAATATTAATACGACAAGCTCAATAGTGAGTTTTACCCATGAAAGAAAACAAAGTGCTTTCAGCTTCGATAAGAAGGTCATCCTTGAATGCCGTCCTAAGGTATGAGACCGCCGGATTTCGTCCTCAAAATGGTCCTTCGTAATCTTCCATCATAACTTTCTCGAGTAAAGCAACACAATGTGCACATTGAAAGTATTACACAAAAGGCAATTGACAGAGACAAAATGAAAGCGCGTCAGTAGCTCAGCAGGAGCAAGGCCAGGTGGACTTGTCGACAGGCCTCGAGTTGAGACGTATCGAGCCGATGTCCTCGAGGGGGTCGTGCGTGAGACGTTTCTTGATTTCAGCGGCCATCGTCTCGAAGGCCTGAAAATTTTCCTTCCAAATATTCACTCAAGCTTCACCTTCTCGACGTTGCTAGCCGATTTCGCTGAGGTCTCCATGAAGGAGATCTTCAATTCCTTGGCACATTCCTTAAAAAGAGCATTAGGAAAGATAATTTGAGCCGATAAATGCAGGCTGCGTAAACTCATCATTGTTTGCTAGCAGACGGAAATTCAACAGTTGAAACGTTCAAATCATAGTCAAAGTTCCATTTGACAGCCCCATTATTAAAGAGGACACCCCTTCCAGGAAAAACATCGAACCTCGGCAACTTTGGTCTCGACTTGTCGAATGTCTTCCAGATCGGACTTGTTGCCGATGAGAAGGCGATCCACTCCCTCCGCGGCATATTTGTCGACTTCTTGCATCCATTTGAGTGCGTTGTCAAACGATTCCTTAAAAGCGAATTTTCCCAATTTTCCAAAAATAATTTGCCTGATTAGTGATGTCATAGATCACAATGACGCCATGAGCTCCTCGATAATAGCTGGAGACGATGGTTCGAAAGCGTTCTTGACCCGCCGTGTCCCACTAAATTCACGAAAACGCGTGTCAATGCGTCGATTGCGAAACTCACGATTTGAAGTTTCACGTCTGCTCCGTCAAGTTGGATAGTTCGAACTTTCTAAAACAACAAGAATTAAACAGAATCTTTGAAGCCTTACAAAGTCGACGCCGATGGTATAAACCGAGGCATCCGACCAAATTCCGTCAACAAAGCGCTTCATCACGGACGACTTGCCCACTCCAGAATCGCCAATCAAGAGGATTTTGAACAAGAAGTCACTAAAATAAATAATAAAAAGACCTCGAGATAACACTTACTACTCCTTGTTAACAGAAGAATTGCTTCTGAAAGTGGAAGCCTGAAGAGACATGGTGAACACCGATGCAAGAGAAAGAGCCGAAAGGAGACTGGCGAGTGATAGTGAAAGCGGTTGAGTGGCCACGGAAAGGTGACTTCACGAATGGCGTCTTCGTGAGGCGCATGGCGAAATTATTTTGTGACATTTGGTAATTTTGCATTGCGAATACTCGAATTTGGTTGTCAGTTGTCAATCAGCTACAAAACGATGCAAAATACGCTTCCCTCTTCTCTCTTCTGCCCCCCGAGGGAAACAGGTACTAGAGATTTCTTAGCTGACCTGGCGACTAATTCGAAAATTCTCGACGGCGTGGTGCTTACTAATGAGCTCAAGAAATAAGATAAACATAAAGCGTTGACGTCGCCTTCTAAAGAATTACGCCGTCTCGCTTATCAATAAGATTGGCGAGTTTCTGAATTATAAAACCCGATGGCCATGCGAAAAACAATACTGAACAGGCAACATGCGGCCTTTCCCTCTCTTTCTCATTTCCTGCTTCATTTTCCTTCTACTCGTCGAGGAGGCGAAAGCCGAGTGCATGTCCTGCCACTTCGGTGCTGGTCGCACCAACTGTCCTCTCTTCTGGCGTTGCTCGGAAAAGATCCGCACCGCCTCGGGTCGCTCTTGCTGCGTCTTCTTTCTCGTTCCGGAACCAGCCTAGCTATCGCATTAAATAAACTTGTCGATTTGAAAAAAAAAGTGTTATTGGTAAACATTTTTATCCAGCACACGAGGTCTAGTAAAAGATGTGCTTATTTCGCAAAAATAATGCCGAGAACTCTCCTTCCCCTTGTGTAAAACTACGACAAGCAACAACAAAAATGCATTTATGGGAATCGCTGGGAGATCTCTTGGGTCTTCTCGGTCTCCTCTTGCGTCTCTTCCACTTCCAACTCCACAGTGCGCTGTGAGGGCGTCTCCCTCGCCGAGGGACGAGTGGGCGTCCTCGTGGAGACGGGCTTCGGCGAGGGGGCCGTCGTCTTGACGAGGGGCGGTGCCGCTGGTGGTCGTCGGCCCTTCTTCTGCCCGGCACAGGAGACGACGAGCGCGACGAACACCGCGACGTAGACGAAGCAGACCGTCGTCCACATCAGCATCGCGTAGAAATCGTCTTCAACGAGATTCAAATTGTCTCGATGAGCCTTCTAAAGATGTAAATTGCGAGATAATCCTGCAATTTTGGCGTCGGTCTTCGTTTCTTCAACTTTTCTTCAAACCGCACTTGTTCCACTCCGACACGATTCCCAGAGAGTGTCCGCTCTTCTTCAGGCAACAGAGCTGGGTCAATCTTCGTCACTAAATGCTGAATAAGCATTTTTGTGCCTTCCAGCGCGAACAGAGATGACTAATGTCTTCGAGAGGATCTCGTCACAGTCAGCGACCATTTGTGTTTATCTCGTTGCGTGACAACTCGTCCAACAAAAAACATTCAATCACACCATTGTTTTCTGTGCAACGTTTTTTTTTGTTCATCAATCGACCGCCGAAAGGCTGCGTGACCTTCGGTGTTTATATACGCCGAGAACGCCCCCCCGTCATCAGTTGCTCTTCTCTTCCTCGTCGACCTGTTCGCCAGCGATGAGCTCTGTTCTGCTAGCAGCTGAAACGGACTTCGCCCTCAATTTACTGAGACAGTCGCCGGCGGCCGAGTCGACGGTCTTCTCGCCGCTGTCCATCGCCATCGCCCTCTCCGTCCTCTTCAGCGGGGCCAAGGACAAGACCAAGAGCGAGATCGGCGACGCCATCCTCAAAGGTTTAATTTGAAAAATCATTCACTTTCTTTCAGGTGCAACTCCCTCGGAGCTCGAGAGTCACTTTGGAAAATCGGTGGATGCTCTGAGAAACCTCAGCCAGGCTCAGCTCGACATCGCTACTCGGTCTTGTTTGATGAAGTCTCTCACAGTGAAGTTCCAGATTTTTCCTCGACAAGCGTTATGAAATTCACGACTCGTACAGGAAGAACGTCCAGAAACACTACAACGCCGACGCCGTGACAACTGATTTTGTGAAGAAAGAGCAAGCGGCTCAGGTAAGATTTGATCAAACCACGATAGCTCTTTCAGATCGTGAACGATTTTGTTTCAAACGCGACGCATCGAAAGATCACGGAACTCGTGAAGGCGGACATGTTCCCCGGAGCTGTCGCCTTTCTCATTAACGCCGTTTATTTCAAGTAAGAGAAGTTTTTTATTCTTTCAAACATTTTAGTGCAAAGTGGGAGCTCCAGTTCGACTCTTCACGGAAAGAGGACTTTCATTCAAAGGAAAAGATCTCGAGAAAAGTCTCCACTTCTTTTTCCTCAAAACTTTTTCCAGGTTGACATGATGGTTCTCGATGGTCACGTCAGGATGCCGATGGGAGAAAACGAACTTCTCCGAGTGGCCAAGATTCCATACAAGTAAGACGCTCTCATTGCAAGTACTCCAAAGAGATCCAAACTTCTCGATGGCCATCATTCTGCCGAAGAAGCGCTTCGGACTGCGTGAGGCTCTAAGTCAGCTGACGGGAAGGCAACTGCAAGATCTCCTTCAAAGAGCTAAAGAACAAGAGATTTCGGTTTTATTTTATTTCCTCATCAAGAAAAACTAAATATTTAGCTCTGGCTACCAAAGTTCCATCTCGAGACATCACTGCAGCTTGGAGAAACACTGCAGAAACTCGGCATTCGACTCGCCTTCAGCGATGCGGCCAATTTCTCGGCGATCTCCGAGCTGCCCGTGAAGGTCTCCGCTGTCATCCACAAGGCTGTCATCACGGTTCAACTTCTTGAAGTTTGAAGAAGCAAAATTCCAGGTGGATGAGGCAGGCACCGAAGCCGCCGCTGCGACGGCCGTCCGCATAATTCCCAAAAGCTTCTCGTTCTCGAAGGACTTTCACGCTGACGAGCCGTTTATCTATGCGATCCTTTTCAAGGATCGCCCGCTCTTCTTCGGACAATATTTCTGAATTTGTTGTCTTTCTAGCCTTTGTGAAAAGAATGCCCTTCATAAGAATTTATACAAAGTAACGCAGCCGACCAAGACTACCTCATTGACTGCTCTGGGAAGTGAAACTCGATGATGACGCAGTGAGACGGCTGACAAGGGTCGTCTGTTTAGCGCGTCTCACTTTTGACCTTGGAACTCTAGACAGAAAGGGGGAGGGGATGAAAAAGTTGCACGGCCGCGTTGCAGGGCTAGGGATTGTTTGTCTCGATCATGAGCATCCACAAAACACTTTTGAGCATTGAACTGTTTTCACTTGGCACTGTACAATCAAGCAAATAGAGACTTTTTTACAGGAAAACTGGGAAATGTAAGCGAACAATTCCTGAGGTTTTCAGAGAAAGACCATGTTCACAAGAGAATATAAAACTTTCAACTATACTGTCCGAAGAAGAGAAAATGTGACTGAAAGAGGATCGCCCAGAGGAAGGGATGGTCTGCGATGAGCACCTTTCGTGGCTCTGTCGAAGGGGGCAGCGGCTCGAGACCGGGGAGATTGACGCCTTCCTCGTCAAACTTCAAAAGAACACTGACCACAATCTTCAAGACACAAACCTGAAGGACGACTTTGTGTGCTGCATGTGAAAGGCTCAGTGGCTTCTTTGTGATCGAAGAGAAGTCTGCCTTGTCGAAAGCCAATTTGATTCCAAGTTGTTTGAGGATGCTTGTCAATCCAAGGAAACACTCAATTCGGAATTGAGGCAATGAGACCTAAAGCTGTTTTTCACATCTAAAAGCCCAGACTCACAGCCACATCGACAGGCTTCAAATGCTTCACCAGATCCTGCAACTCTTTTCCACTGATATCCTTGCGCAGCTTCTCCAATCCAAAACGCTCTTTGGGAAGAAAAACAACGAATTTGAAGTCTTCGTCTTCATAAGGAAGGGCGACTGTTCGAAAGCGTTTTCCTTCGTAGTAGGGAAGTTGGACACTACTGATGCGCATCATTTTCGCCTAATAAATATTCATCTGCCTTGAAAGGAAACAAACGATTCGTTGTTCCTCGAAGCTCTTCGTGAATACGCCCTTACGTGTGTCGCCGTGGTTGAAGGAAGTCAGCCATTTTGCCTGAAGAAATACGATCAGGAAGATCCTATTGACAAGCAAAAGTCTCTCAACACAAATGCTGAACCTAAAACTGCGAACTGACATGGAAGTAAACAGCACTGATGAGAAGAGCGACGGCGTCGTCTCGAAGTCCTTCAGCTTGAACGAGGCCTCCGATCTTGCCGGCTGTCTTCGCCTTCACGAAGTCGTTCGCCAACTACAAATGTATTTTTAACGCTGTTTGACCGTTTCACTTCCATTAGATAGTTTTGAGGGAAAATAGACCACTGTTTACACAGTTACCCCTGCTTCAAAAATTATGTCAACCTTTGCGACTTCTCGTTTATCCTCGAAGTCAGCTTTTGTCACATCCGCGTCGTAGATCTTCTGCACGTTTGTCTTGTATTCCTCGTTCACATCTGTTTCCTCTTTCACGATGAACCTCGTTGCCAAGTCCAGTCGAACCTGGAATTCTTTACTTTCACACAACTTCACTTCAAGACCTTGCTGAGGTTGACGAGCTTCTCGGTGAGTGCTGTGAAGTGCTTCTCCACACTGGCTCGACTGGCTCCTGAAAACTATTGAACGCAAATGCAGTTGATCACCTTTGAAGATGAGTTTTCCAATTTCATCCTTGGTCTTTCCTTTGGCTCCAGAGAAAAGAGTGCCAAGAGCCAAGGAGATTCCAATGGGAGAGAAGGCCGTCGAGTCACCTTCAGCTGTCTGACGAAGGAGTTGAACTGCCAGCTCTGCCTCCGAGGCCAGGCTGCAGAACAATTACAAATGCTAGAACTGCGTGTGTTCTTCAACTGCTAATAAACCCAAAACAAATGAGCGCAGGAGAATGATTGAAAGAAGTCATAATTGGTTGATTCACAAAATAATCGATTGAAACGGTCAACCGCCGTACCTTTTGGCCTCGGACATTGCTGCTCGGCGAAGACTTCCTCGTCTGCGGCAGCAGGGAGTGGCAGGGCCTCGCAGGCGTTGGCGGTAGGGAGCTGAGGCGGCCTTCGATGTGGCGTGCGCGGCGTCAAACCGGTGCGTCTTCCTCGGGGAATGCGCGACCCGCGTGGTCAGCCCCTTGGCCCGGCTCCCCTCCTCATCGGCTGCGCCCCCTTCGAAGCATCAAGGCTCCAATCAGCGACTGGTTCTGCTTCTTTCTGCCCTTTCAACTGACAAGCCAGACATGCTTTTTGGAGTTTCTTTTTTCATGTTTGGAAAGCATTCTAGAACAAAAACCATCGCTACATTCACACACCAAATCTCATCAGTCTTTGAAAGACGTTTCAAATGCTTTCAGCACGAAGAAGAGTAATTGTATCCTGCATGCAGGCCTGTGTCCTCTCGAAGAGCTCCAACTTCCTCGCCTCCGTCTCCGTCTCATCTTTTCCTTTGATGATCTAGGGGAATTCGAAACTTATTCGCGATGTGTCAAACCTCGGAGTTAGCCCACATGGCAGCCGAGAAGACCGTCATGGCACAGGTGTACGGAAGGGTCTCGTCGTAGTCTTTCTAGACAAAGAAGAGTTGTTGTTGAAACGAGTCTCAAACCAAGAGTTGCGCCCAACTGAAAGGCATTTCGATGTCTTTCTCTTCAAGGGTCGTCTTCAGCTTCTCGAAGTACTTCTCCAAAAGAGGATTGGTTAGACGTCGGCGGAGTTCGATGCTTGTGCAAGTGTAAAGGACCTGAATGTTTCATTTACAATGGTTTAAACCGCAAAAGCTTCCTCACTCTCTGAATATCCTCCGTGAGGGAGCCAGAATGTGACTGCTGCCAATCCACGACGCTCACAAGTTGATCATCTCTCCAGAGAATCTGCGGCGACCACAAATCGCCATGGCACAAGGCCTGAAGTTGTTCTGAAATCTCTTTCAGTCATTCTCTTCTCAAACCTTCTCTGTTGAATCGTTCAATGCGTTCTTGGTACCAATTTGTCTTGAGAATCTTCTCTTCAATCTCCGGAAGGAGATCAAAGTGACGCTGACTGTAGAAAGGCAAAGTCTCAGACATCCTCATGACTAATTGCGGGAAAGCTATCGCTGTTTCTTCGTTTTCCTAGAAACATTCTCACTCTCTGTTGGTAACCCTCACCTTCTCATTGAGTCCGAAGTCAGCTTGCCAACCTTCATGAGTGAAGGAGAAGACGTGGTAGGCGACGATCTGATCGATAAGTTGAAAGAGCTACAAGCAGTAAGTTTCAGTGTTCCGGCCCTACTACGATTGTCACGTTAGTATTCACAAGAAGATATTCGCTTGACGAAACTGCTAACTTCAAGCTTTGTTTTTTTTTTTCAATTTGCTTTCGTCAATTGTAAGCCGAACTTACATGTTGCTCGCTGAAGCCGCGGATGAAGTCGACGATGTGACAAGGGGCGAAGTCCTGCATGAGGATGACCGGAGGGGCCGAAGAATCGCATGCTTCGACGGCATAGGCACGCGGCACTCGAAAACCATGGTCTCGCTCTGAAAATTGAATTCTTGTTGTGTATACCCAGTTCTACACAAGTACTAAAGCTGCGCAACATCACTTGAAAATAAGAAAGCATTGAAACTGCCTTGTTCAAAGAGACGATAGGAACGACATTCGACAGCATGAAGGATCTCGATGGTTCGACTCGGGTTGACGCCGCTCGACTCCTTGCTGTCACCCCAGGCGTCCGCCGCTTTCGCCACGTTTGGAATCTGAAAGTTGCAGTTCGGCTATTGAAAGGTGTTGGAATTCTCAGAAACACTTTCTAAGGCCAAGTGCAGGTCAATTTATGCCCCGACGAAGAATAGGGATTTGAAGGTTTCGTTTTGGTTTAAAAAGCATTGAGTTTGGAGCAAGTAACGTTGTTTTGAAAAAAGACGAGTGAAAATGGAAAGTAAACGAGACCTTAACGATGACACTGTTGGGCAATCTCTGCTCGTCGCTGTCCCAGGCGAGTCTCACTCTTCGCATGGCGGACATGTAGCCGAAGGCGTCTTTGCCTAATTCCTCAATCTGTCACTTCGACTCTCTCTGGAGGAGAAGAAACTCACCGAAAGGACTTGACAATTGGCTCCAGGGAACTCGTACTCGAGGGTCGTGCGCAGCCAGAGGACGTCCAGTTCCGAGATCGGCACCAATTTCTCAGCGTCTTTCAATGTCATCTTCCTGTCTAAATACAATAAATTTTCTCATAGGCAACTAGGACCCGTAACGCTCACAAAATCTCGTGAATTTACAAACAGTAAGTAAGAAACCGCATAGTTACTGTTATTGATCTTGTATCACTTCTGCTCTTTCACTCGGAATCCTCACAAAGCACTTCAGCACAAGCAAATTCGTGCTAAAAGTTAGCAAAAACAAAGATCATAAAGAGAAGCCAAAGCGGGTCGCCACATGATGACGAAGCAGTCGGCGGCGATGGACGGCAGGCGTCTTTCTTCGAGGGTCTCGGGGGTAAGGAAGCCTATCAGAGGAGATAAGGAGACGGTCAGAGGGTCGGCCTTCTTTCCTCCTTCTCCACCTCGGCCCGCTATCAGGTCAAACCACCACAAACAACACGCGGTTGACTCCTGTTTTGACGCTCCTCAGCATGCAATATTGCCAACAAAACAGATCTCTTGTGAAATTCGCTGTGTGATCCGTTCCTTCTTAGGAGGAAGCAGACAGGCATCTCCATGTGTGAAGTTGGGTCGATAAGGTTTTCTCTTCTTTTATGGTCAGCAATGAAGAAAGCAGCATATTGTTGTCTTTGGAGGCTCGTTTCAGATGACAGACAATCTCGCTTGAACGAACAGTTTCATCATTTACTCATAACAGACAGCAACGATATCTTTTCAGTGCGAGCCTAGTCTTCGTCTTGTTTTGCAACTTTATGGGATGAAAACGTGAGCAGTAGAGATCGATGTGCATTCGCATTTGGACAACTTTTTCTATAGTGCATCAGAAAATAACCAAAAAAAGTTTCCCCTATTGTCCATTTGCTGTGAGACCATTCTCATCGAGAGTATCAAGTGTTTCGTCGATGAGAGCTGCCAGTCGAGAGCAGAGTTCGTGGCGTCGCTCTTGCGTCTCTTCCTCTGTCGCGCCTTCGGTCACCTACTCGGAGTAAGTTTCAGAGATTTCTCAATAACCTTGGAATGAGACCACATCGCGACGGCAAAGGTTGTCATGCAAGTCGTGTACCTTAGCGTCTTCCGATAGTCTTCCTGCAAGGCGGCTGTTTCAAAACTTTCATGTATAATTTTGAGAGGCTTGTCGATGTCGATTTGGGCTTGTTCATGTTATGCTTGTATACCATTTAGATACCTCCAGATACTCAAAGCTGAACCCAATCTTGATGCCCTTCGCTGCAAGTTTCTTCTCTAGGGACTCGTAGTAGTGACGAAGAAGCTTCGAGGTAGTCGCCCGTCGAACGTCAACTCTTGTGCAAGTATAGAGAACCTAAGATAGAGCACCTTAATGATGAGATCTCTCAGTGACACAGTAAGTTCAGCCAAAAAGACTCACTCTCTGAAGATCTTCCGTGAGGCTTCCTGGATGGGCGACTTGCCAGTCGACGACGCCCTCGAGGCGGCCTTCCTTCCACAGAATCTGGGGAGACCACAAGTCGCCGTGGGCCATCACTCCCGTCGCTCCTATGTTTCAACTTATTTCACCTCTCTGCAGACTTACGATCATTCTTTGCTTTGTCATAGTTCTCAATCCACCATTGGTCATCGCTCAAGAATACTCTCGTTTTGGGAATTCTATGAGATTTCTCTTTAGAAGCAAAACGAACTTGGCAAGAAGTTTGGGTTCCATCGCGAGAAGTTGCTCGCTCATGTTGAGGATGGCCGTCTTGAAGCCCTCGTTCGTCTCTTTCATCACCTAGAAGGGTCAACTCGTTGTGAATGTGCTTCAACCTGCGGATCCATGCCGATGTTCTGCCAGCCATCGTGAGTGAAGCAGAAGACTTGGAGATCAACGATAAAGTCGACGATTTGGAAGAGCTGAAATTCTATCGTAATCCCGTAGATTTGATGTTTCAATTCAGGCACATAGAAAATCCATAAAACAGATATGTATTTAGTGTTGCACACGGCCATCGCGTTTTTAACGAGGCAAACTCTTTCAACAGCAATATAGGCCAACTTGTTCTTGATTGAATCCTTGATGAATGTCGACGATGTCGCAGTGGTGGAAGTCCTGCATGACGATGATCGGATGGCCACTTTTCATTGCCTCCACCGAGTAGATCTGCGGCACTCGAGACGGAACTTCTTTGCGGTCTGGAACACCTTAGCAGTCAGCAGTTTCATCACTTCTTTAAAATCTTTTCTTTTTTCTAATTTGCTAATGGAGTGGGAGGATTTTCAGCAACTGTTCGTTCACACGCTAAACGCACCGTTTTGCTTGAAGAGAGTATAGATTCTGCATTCGACGTCGTGGACGAGGGCCAGGAAGAATTGACCCTGTTCAGCGAGGGAAGTCTCGCCTTGCGCCGACCACGTCTCGAGGGCCATTTGAACTGTTGGAATCTGCAAGTCGCCGTTTCAGTTGGGTCATTTGCCCAACGCTCAAAAATTCGGACTAGTGCTTCGTTGGCCTTGCGGGTTCAAAAAAAATCACAAGAGCTTGTCGCTTTTCAATCAAATTCAGGTTTCCTTCTTCTCAAACAGCATTTTCACCTTGATGACGACACTCTCCGGAGTCTGCTTCCCCTTCGTATCGCCCGTCCAGCGAAGAGCGACGCGTCTGATGGCCGACATGTAGCCGACGGCTGCCTCCTTCAGGATCTCGATCTGAAACGATTCAAACTCCGTTGCTTTTAGAAGCCTTAGGAAACTACTGCCACCTCGAAATCAAGCAAGAAAGCAAAAGAACATACAGAAAGGACTTCGACTGTAGCGCCGGGATGCTCTCTATAGAGAACATTTTGAAGCCAGGCGACGTCGAGAGGCGAGATCGGCACTAATTTGGTTGACGGGCTGAGCGCTGTTTCAACTGTCATCCTTCTGCTGCAATTACGTAAACCAATGCGCGACAACTGAACTCATGTTTCAAGTCAAAAAGATTCGCGAGAAGACAGAAGAAGCAATAAGGAAGCAGACGACCGGTCAACTGACACCCTCAAGGAGAGCATCCCCAACTTTATGGCTTAAGGGCAGTGGACTGCCGAAGGAAGGCCGCACCCCGGCACGAGGGGCTCGCTTCCGACTGCCCTCTTCTTATCAAGTGTCCTCTCATATGCACGAGTACATGTTGGCCACGCGAGACTTTCGTTTGAGTTGAACACTTTGTCTAGAGATAAGATCACTTTGAGATCACGCTTCCGCTAGAAGTCCGTTTGTGTCGAACTGTGTCTCCTTCTCATTCCGCTACAAGTCTGGTCACGGGAAGGTCAAGGCAAGATAAGAAAGAGCAAAGAGAAAACGAAAAACGGTTTTATTCTTGGGACAGAAGAAGGCCTTTCACATGATGGAGCAACGGCGCTTCTTCTCCTGGTTGAACACCGAGCACGTCATCGGCTTCGGGCGGGCGATTCTGAAAGGCGAACTCTTAGAGAACTTGGCACTTGAAGTGTAATTTCATCGAGAGGACAGATATCGGGGCAGTATTGAGTGCCGGTCAAGTCAGCTGTAGCTTTTAGAGAATTGTCAAAACTGTGATTTCCCTGGTTCATCAAGATGATCGTTGGTCTGATTGAGTGCGATCAAATAGTTGCCAGCTTATAGACACTCAATGAAACTGTGACTTCTGTTGTTAGGCAAACTGCTTCTTGAACTGCTTGGTCATAGTCACAAAGAAGACCTGGCTATAAACTACGTCTTGGGGAGGTCGAAGAGGCTTATCACACGGCTCAGACTGTGACAAGTTGTTGTCCCCTTGTTTCATTGAGGAGCACGTGAGACAAGGTCTAGTCAAAACAAGCCACATTTGTCCTTATTTACGACTAAACAATTTGTTGTTCCCCTGAGTGGTAAAGGATGCCTGATGATGTAGATGGGAAGGAGACGCGAGGCGTCCCAGATGACGATGAGGAAGGGTGACGTGAGGATGCAGCTCGTCGGGTCGTCCTCCTTCTCGATCCGGATCGACCTGAAGCCCTATTAATTTTATCTGAAACACACTTTTTCTTGGGTTCAGGCTGGTAGAGGCACTCGACAACGTCCACGTTCTGGATGTTCGTCACGAGATGGTCCGTGTTCTTCAAAGAACTTCTTCTTCAAAGAGAGAAGAGACCTCGGCGGAGGCCTCGCTGCCGAGAGTGGCGAGGTCGCCGAAGCCGTCCGTCATGAAAAGGCTGTGCAGCTCGTTGAAGGTGCCCTGAAGAGATTCTCTTTTAGCCTCTTCTTCCTCTTCCTTCCTCTCCCCCTCTCAACTACCTTGAGGGCGCGGGCGATGTTTGTATTGATGATCGGCTCGAAGTAGGGCACGTAGAGCGACGTCAAAGCCTCCACGTTCGGCATCTGAAGGGTCTCTCTTGAGAGGCGTACGGTAACCTTGAGCTTGGCGATGTAGCCGGCCAATTCGTGACCATCCGTAATCTGCAAACATTTCCTTCTCTTTCAAAGTGACAAGACGGACTTGGAAGTGATCCGCTTGAGTAATGATGTACAATGGAATTTGCTCGCATTTTGTTGGGATCTAAATTGTTTCTTTTTCTTCTTGAAACATATCCTCACAGGCGATCAAACCCCTCGGATTTCTACAGTAGCCCATTTTGGGCCAGCTTTCTGTGGCACGGTTCCCTCACCAAACCCCGGCGCCACTACGAGGGAAACGGCCGAACGAAATTGGTCCTTATATGCAGCCGCCCTGTTGCCGCGTAGTGGCGCCGGGTATCAGCACTTTGGTGCATCAATTCAGAACAAAACAACCCCTCCGTCACTTGACGGTTTCACGCGTCAGGAAAGTAATCGACCGAAAATGTGCGTAAATTTTTGCGCCTTGAGGCGCTCTCTGCGGAAGCCCGCGGCGGCCCATTTCGCGCAATTTATGGAAAGCGTGAAACCGATTTGTGAAAGTGAGATTTTTTCGCCAAAATCGACCAAACTCGACCGGCTATAATACAGCGAATCCGAGAAGCCTGAGGGAATCTAACACAACAGAGACGTTGGCCGACATCGCAGCATGATGGGAAATTAGTTTTGGCTCATCAAACATTTTTCTTGTGCGAGAACGGCGCTCTTCTATCTTCACATAGAGATTTTATGGTGAAAACTGCCTTTCCGATGAGCTTTCTTTCTTTTCCCATCGTCCCACGTCTCTTCCAAGTAGTTCGCAAGAAAGAAATCCTAAGGTTACACGTACAATACCCCGTAATGAAGCCGGTCGAGAGGGACCATTATTCGCAAAGAGGAGCATCGGAATTTCCGAGCATTTTTGTTCTAGCTGAACGCCTGTGGACCCGCAAGCCTGCTCGGTTTTGTCAGAATGCATCGCCCTCGTCTTGTTCCTCGCGCTCCGCCCCACTTGCGACAGGTTCCCTTTGTGTGAAGACGAAAGGCACCGGATTTTGCAAATCACGACGACCTGCAAAAAACAACTCGGCTGTCCTCTGTCCCCTTCTCTCCGCTGACTTTTTCATATTCCCCGAGGAGAGGAGAGGGGGGGGGGGGGGAAGGGCCGGGCGTCGAGAACCTGCCTTCCGACCCTACAAGTCGCCTCTTTCTTCACTTCTCCTTCTCCACAGCGCGGATGTTTAGGGCAAGCGAAACAGACAATAGTCTCCGAGGGCTGTGACAAGCTTCTAAAGGAACTTCTTGACCACGTGAGATGCACACGGAAAAGTCGTCTGAACCAAAACTCTTTCTTCTCGACAACATCGAGAACCGGTTTGATTCATAATGTGGAGAGGTGTTAGGGAAGATGCTTCACGGGTTGGAGCACAGAGATGAAGACAAATAAACTATATTTATGTGGACTGTTCGTGTAAAATTGTTTGAAAGAATTCTTCAGGAGAATTACATTGCTCGAATTGGTACGTGCACCCCTGCTGCCTCCTCTTCTCATCGTCGGGTATGCTTGAGAAAGCTTTGTTTATTCATGTTGTCAACGAGCCCTTTACTTCTTCAACTAATTCATTTATTCTTTCATAAAGATTCACAAAGAGTGCCATTCTATCTCGCATTGCTCCTTGAAACAAGAAAAAAATCTCAAATTACACAAAACACTGAAAAAGCCAGTAAAAAGACCTCACATTAGAAATCGTAGAAGATCCTAGCAAGGTGATTCAACTTGTGCAATCTGTAAACAAAAGAAAACTCAAGCTTTCATCATCGCATGGAATTCACAAAAGACGGCATCGCTAGAGAAGAAGACAGACAGTGCCTATAATCCCCAACAAGAAAAGAAACAAATTTCAATAAATACTCCATATTCAATGTGCTTTTCCATTCAATTTCATCATTCAACTTTTTTCTATCGAGCTGCTCGCCCTAAAGACAAGTCGTCCTTATTGCACAGAAAGCCTCTACAAAGACTCGAACTCGAAGCTGAAGCACGCCTTTGAGTTTCTCGAAGAGCTAATTCTACCAAGCCAGATTAGCTTTCGACCACCAGTTACTCACTTCTTTGCAAGGACTCAAAAGAAAAGAAAAGAAGTCACCCATCTTCAAGAAAAGCAAAAGTCTTGTCACAGGCGGGGCGAGGAGGAGGAAGAAGGTTCACAGAGGAGAACTTGAGATCCTTTCATGGACGCGTCGTCGGGACTTCGGAGCCGCCGGACTCGAAAAAGAACCAAAGACAAGAAGACAAACTAATTGCTCTTCAACAAGAGACGAAGAACAACTCTGCCGTATCATACTCGCAAAGCTGACAGCGGGGAAACAATTTGGACCTCAAAAGAGAAAGCGACAGCCGACGCGACTCATCACACACAAATGAGTGAAGACTTTGAAGAAAAGAGAAAAGAGGAAACTATGCTTCTCAAGCTGATCAAGACAGGACTGAACTGTTGCAGATTTATCTCAAGACGATGCGAGGACAAACAAAAATGGTCGTGAGTGTGGAAGAAGAAGGCGAGCTAGAGGCGACAGAGTAAACTAGACGATGGCACAGCGGAAATCTCCACAGAGAAACTTCACCTCCTAGCTCTTTTCCCTTTTGAATCTCTCACCCAATGCATATACAAGACAATTTCTAACCATTCGCGTATTAGCAAAAGAAAAAGAAGACAGGAATTCATAATGATCATCACCGGTGCTCCGGCCGGACGAAGAAGTCGACAGGAAAGAGCTGTTGAATGAGACAAAGAAGGAAGAAAGAAAAGAGAAGAAGAAAGCTCTACGTGGGCTGCATGCCTCGGACCTGACCAGCCCGGCGTTGCTCCTCGAGCTCTCGTTGCGCCTTCTCCTCGATGGCGCGGATGTCGCTCATCGTCAAGCCATGCCATTGATCGATCCAGCAGAAGACCTCACGATGGAACTTGCTGAACAACCGCGGATACTGCTGAAAAGAGACAAGTTGAAGAAGGTTTTTCAAAGGAAGACTGAAGCAAAGAAGAAAAAGAACGGAAAGACTGACCGTGTGAGTGTATCCCTCGACGATCTTCTGAAAACCGAACCACTTGAAGTGAACCGTCACTAGCTTGTAGGCGCACATAATCTGAAGAATAACTTCCGGAAGAAGAAGGAAGACTCACGGGTTCGACGTGCTGCTTCCAGTTGCCGCCGAGCGGCCCGCGGCCCGTCACCGTCGAGTGAAACTTGGACGGCGACGTCTCCGGCTTCACGTCTGCCGACGAGAGGAACTCGTGGTCGTTGGCGATGTCGATGTGGATTACCTCGCGATGCGCCAGCTCCTCCCTCGACAGATTGTGCGCCTGAAAATCGCAATGCTAATTGGAAGACATGTCGGCAATCCAAGGATGATTGCTTTTCAGTTTACAAAAGCTAACTGATTGTGAAAAGAGGTGAAACTGACTTTAAGACCATGCTTTTGAACTATGCAGTTTTTTAGACTATGAGAAATAGAAATCAGCGTCTCCCGAAACACACTTAACTTCTTCCCCTGACAATGAGCAAGCTACTTGCTTAGCATACCGCCTCGGTTCCCGCAAAGAACCCCAAATGAAGCACATGAATTCATCACATGTTGTCGGAAGCAGCGCTGACTGCGAACGAAACATCATCGGTGATGGCACAGAGAAAAGGAAAACGAGCAAATGACATCAATTCCCAGAGAAACAAACTTTCCACTTACATTTTCGGTTGTTCCCCGATCTGGAAGATGAATCGTCTCTATCTTCACGAAGAAGTCCTTCTTCATGAAATCCGGATTCTGAAAAACGGAACGATGAAAGACCGCCGAAGAACTCACAGTCAAGATTGTTCTGCAGTAGGGATAGGCGTTCCAGGCTTCTTCGTGGATCGCCAACGCGCCCTTCGGCGCTATTGTTCGCACAATCCTTGGCACTTTCCTGAAACATACATATTCGTTCTTGTTTTCAAGAACAAGCAGCCAGAAAAGAAAGAGACAACTCACGACTGCAAGTGGTAGATCTTGTGCGTGTACTGGCCTTCGGCGTACATCCCATTGAGGAGCGGGAAGTCGCTGAACGGCTCGTTCCGCCGCACCTGAAACATGTTTCTTAGGAACAAGATTATGCTTCTGAAAACGAACCAAAGGGCGAAAACAGAATTTAAAATAACAAAGATATTAGTACACTTCAATGAAACATAGCTCACCTCGACGCCCTCACCGCCGCCGGTCTCGTTCTTCGACGCCTCGGCGACGGACCAGAGCTGTCCCACCTGGTACTCCTCGACCGTCATTGGCAGCACTACTCGACTGAAAACTCGCAGTTACTATTTTTGTTCTTGTTTTCTTTTGTTTATGTCACTCCAACCGCTCGCTCCCATTTGCCCCCAAACGGATGCTCGGGCTTTATGCCTGTGTGTGTGCTGCGCAAAAACCATTAATGGGTCTACGCAGCGAAGGCAGCCTGGGCAGCAGGGGCGGCGGCATCTGGAAAAGCCAGTGAGGCGGCGGGCCAGCCTTTCACCCCCGTCCTAGTCAGCCCAATAGCGAAGAAGCTTGGCGAGTGTGCCTGAGCACTAAATGTCACGAAGGGGCAGAGAAGAGCGCATACAAATAGAGTACAGAGTTCCAAACGCCGCACCACGTGAAGAACTTCACGATCTTTCAGGTTCTCTTGTGTTGCACAAACATCGGCTCCCTTCGAGTCCAAGAGACTCTTTTCCCTCAACAAAGCAAGAGCAAGTTGAGAGCAAAAGGCGTCTGGTTGTCAAGCCCCAAAACGGCGTTCTTCCCTCTTTCCTTCCAGGAAATAACGTGAAGAAGCATAAGAGAGGAAGAGAAAAAAGTTCCCCTTCCCCATTGATCTTTCCGTCTTCTTCCTCTTCTTCTTCTTTCTACTGGCGGCCGCCGTCTCCCTAACGTCGTGCTCATAGTCGAAGCAGCAAGCGCTTTCCTTTCGCGAGAATTCCTTCTTTCACGCCGTGAGGCCCCCGTGACTGCTAAATGAGTGAAAGGGAACCTCGGTTGAGGCTCTCTCTTTCCTCTTTTCGCGAGCATATTGGTTCCACCAATTCAATTGCAGCACCAGAGCTAGTCGCCCCCCACTCAGTCTCATGTCAGAAAAGAAGAAACATATGTGGGCTGGGTGCAGGCATGAGTCTCTGCTTGTGGCAGTTCCCGTACTTTCAATCATGGGAATCTCTCTCGAGCCGACTCCATTGAGTGAGCGCCGGTCGTCATGGCGACGCTCCTCGACTACGACCCCCGTCCTCGTCCTCTCACATTCTTCGGATCCCAGAGCGATATTTCATGAAGGAAAATGGCTTCGTGTTTAGCAGAGCGGTCCATGAGGGAGAAGAGAAAAGAAAGGGATGAAGGAATGAGAGAAACGAGCAATCATAACAACACGCAACCAGCGGCAAGCCGTCCGTTCCCCCGTTCGACGCGCCGCGAAAGAACGTTCCCCATAAACAATAACACATCTTCGCACGTTCCCAGCAACAAACCACTCAGCGCCAGCTCATTAGAGGTAAAAGGAATCAAGAAGTAAACAAGAAATGTGAAACTGACTATTCCTTGACGATCACCATCGTGGAAGAGGACGACGATGGCGGCGGCGGCGACTTCGCGTGGCGATGAGATCCTCCTCGGCAGCGACGGCAACAACACCAGCGACGACGACGAAGAAGGCCGCGACGTGGCTTGTGAGTAGGCGACTCGAGTGATGAAAACGACGAGGGAGGAGGAAAGCTCCTTCTGAAATCCATACGGTTAGTTCGAAATAATGAAAGCGTAAAACAAAGAATGGCAAAGAAGAAAGCACGAAACATAATGTAAAGCCAAACTCTCGGAGGCACGTCAAATAGTGAAGCACAAATCGAAGAATGACAATAGAGAAACCGAGAAACGTAGACCACACCAACCAATGGAATCAGAGAAACAATAAGCAAGACGGATGCAAGGATGAAGGCCGAGTGAAGGAACGCGTGAGCGCACGCGACCCGATCGACGACGGCCACGTCACTAAGCCAAACAGCCGCAGACGTCTCACAACACTTGAGGCGACGCGACGAGCGGAGCGGACGGAGGCCCGCATGACACCTTCTCTTCCCTTCGCCTCAGCGCCCTCTGCTCGTCGTTGTGAAGGAAGGGAGCGATGACTCAGAATGGTCTCGATGAGAAACGCGCACGCTAACGATTGAAAAGAGGCGAAGAGGAGGGGAGGCGAGGGCGGAGGTGTAGGCGAATTACGAAATCGAAGAGAAGCAAGCGAGAGAGATCGCACGTGATGACATAACGATCGCAAAGGTGACAGATCGGAAAGTGAAACCCGGGGCGGCGGCGATTGGGGTTTGGCACGTCGGACTGATAAAACCCCGGGGTCGCGCCCCCCTTGTCGATGACGTCGCGTCGTCTCCTCGGGTCGTGTGTGACGAGGCACGAAAACTCTGACCTGGTCTGTCGCGTTTTTATAACAGGCACGGCGATAAGCTAGAGGCTAGTGGAAGGCGCGCGGCGTGCCAGGATATTGCGAAACTGCAAATGAGGAAAGTCTAGACTTTTCGATCGAACTGAACTTGTGTAGGTTCAAAGAATCGAAACAAGAAGAAAATTTCAAGAGAAGCCAAAAAACTAGGACGAAGAGGCTAGGACGCGCAAGAAGATGAAAGAAGGGCCAGCGTGGCCATGGCCTCCCTCGCCGTCTTTGCGCGTCAGCCCGTCTCTGACGAAGCGAGCGGACTCCGCTCACGCAAAAGAACCGGTCCAGCCTGCGGGCGCCCGACGCGTGAGCCCTCAAGGCGCGTCCCTTTCGGCTAGATCCCCCTTGAGAGAGCGGCTATTGGATGAGAAGACATGAAAAAACGATGGCTAGTGGAACCAAAAGCTTCAAGTTTAACTTTCGGGGGCGGGAGGTGGAAAAAATCAGAAAGAAAATGGTCTAATCACAATGCAATCATCGAGAAACATAGGCAAAAGCAAAAGAAAATAACGACTAGAAGAAAAACGAACAAAGAGGACGAAGAATGGGGGACCGACGAAGCACGAAGAAGAAGAAGCGGCGGCGCGGCGACCAGACACTTTTCACTTCGTAGCTTGACGGCCGAAATGGCGCGCGCGATACGCAGCCAACGCGCGCGCCAATTCAAGTGCGCGCGCGGATACGGTAGCGCGCTTTTCGCTGTGAGCCTCATTAAGACGCCGTCTTGGGTCTTGGGTCAACCGAGTCCTCATCAGCTGAAGGATGTGCTGTTCCTTGAGAATTGTCGAACACATTAAAAAACGCTGATAAGAGCAGAAGAGCAAGAAGATCACGACGATGAAGCGCTTTAGACTGCGCAGCATGCTGCGGCTGGTCCATGTGGAATGTGAAAACTATTTCTCCAAAACGATGCTCCAAATTCGACTTTGGAATCCCTGTTCCTCACTTCACCGTCTCCTTGAAAACTGTGTGATCCTCTTCTCACAGCGTCTTTCAAGCCATTCTCTATGCTTTGTTGAATTTCTCTTGTTGTCCATGCGTGGGTGTTTCAGTACAAAACGTTTGATTACCAAACAACTTTTTTATCATACAGCAGAAAATGCTTGCAACGGTTTATAGGGATAGAAGCGAGAAATAAACTATTAGTTGGCGCTGATGTAATGCAAAGAAATCAAGAAAAAGCGAACAATAAGTTGATTCTCTCACAGCCTTGGTACTTCGTCAATATCGTCACTATGTACATATCTTTCTGAAAGAAAGCTTTTTTCAAACTTCAAACAATGGTGCAGTCCGATTCACTGCTGCTGTCCGTGGGGGCAAGCTCTACGTCCTAGACCATAAATTTTCGGTAATGTTTGTTTAAACGAACATTCATCCATTTGTTGATGTTGTCCATGACGATGAGTGCCAGTTCCCTCATTTTATCCGTGCATCTCTCGTCGTTGAGTAGCTCAATAAGAGCATCTTCGCCGTCCTCAATCACAACACGAGGACAATATTCCTCGCTGTTCGTGGTTGTCTTGTTAGCCAGAAACCACAAGTCGAGGAGCTGCATTTCCGGCTTCGTCCAATTGTTTATGCTTGCTATGAACGGCTTCAAATCGGAACTGATGATAGTATTCGATGCATTCACATCCCACTCTTGTATTGTCTGTTGAACAAGTTTGCTTTGAAACAATTCGCTCACGCTCATAATTGTTTGCTTAACAGCTGTGCGTTCGAAGATAAGCGACAACCACGCTTCGTCGCCACTTTCCAGAAGACATACCAGCATCCATACAGCAAAATATCCTGCATCACTTAAGACGTCCTGGCGTTCAATCTGATTTCTGCAGAACATTCAAGTTTAAATAGATCGAATCTAACAGAAGAATGAGAACAAAGTCGTCTCTTAGTAGTTGGCATCCGAGAGACACATTTGCTGCACAATTGCTTATTGGTCGGAGTGCGTGAACCATATGCTGATGATCTTCTCCGAATTTGCGCGAATACAATACAAAGACTTCGAGAACACCTGCTAGTACAAATCTATCGCTTCGGTGATGTGCGACTGCAGAAGGTTGATTTCATGAAATCTTAAATTTAACGTTTGCTTACAGGTGACACTGATAAGTGCTGTCCAGGCGTATTGCAACACACTAGCATTTTGCGAATTAAGCAGCGTTTGTTTCAACATATCCACAAGAGGCTAAAATTTTCAGTACATCGCCTGTTGTCAAACCTGGATCTGATCGCAGTCGTCGAGTTCATCACGGATTGAGGGGTCACGTAACACATCGTTCAATTTTCTGAGAATTTCCGTGAAAATTGTGCTGTCAGCCGTGTGTTGTATTAATGCTTTCATGAGCGATTGGGCTTCATTTCTTGTTAGCTTCCTATTTTTAAATATTAAAATAGCCATACTTTAACAAACCATTTGTTTACGTTTTCAAGGGTGGTTTGGGCTAATTCTTTCAACTTTCCAATGCATCGCTCATCCTCAACGAGCTCGAGGAGAGCCTTCTCGCGGCCTTCTTTCACAACCATGCGACAATATTTCGCGCCGTTTGTTGCCGTCTTGTTTGCAAGAACAAACAACCCCAATAATTGTGACTCCGGTCGTGCCCAACAATCAAGCGTCTCGAAGAATGGTTTTAAGGAATCGTAGTCAATAGATGACACGTTAACATCCCAGCCTTCTATCGTCTGTTCACCAGAGAGTTGTAAGTTGTGGTGCGAATACACTTACAGTTATCAGCTGACTTTTGACAGTTTGTCGATTCCACTTACAAGAATTCCATTCTTCTTCGTCTTTATCCAAGAGAGTTTCAATCGCGCCTTCTGCAATAATTGCTCCGGTTGATGCCGCAATACTTCGTTGAAGACGCTCCCTGAAAAAGTAAGAAAATGTTCAGCGTCGTTTCTTTTCAGCTCGCAAATGATTTACCCTGAAATTATTGTCAGAAGAGCATGGAGTACTTCGTCATTCAGCAACTGACACCAGACATGCGCATCGCTTGAGAGTGCACAGTTTAAAACGACCTTCACAGCATTGAACATGAGCAAGTCGTCGTTTGCAAACTCTTGCCAACACTCCATAAACAAATTAATTCCATTGGCGTTTACGAAGCGCTTAACGTTCGTTTGGGTATTGTCTAGAGAAATCAGATCATAAGATAGGCAACTAACTTGTAACGCTTGATAGAGTAGACCATCCCAAGCGCCAAACGTTATCGACGAATAAAGTGTGTTTTTTTTGTCTCAGCAGGTCCACAATAATCTCAAGTCCTGCCGTGCAAAATGTTTATGCATGACCTACTTCGACGACTCCGCCCTCTCCGAGACCATCGCGATCTGTTTTGTTGGCTTGTTGAAACATCTCATCGAGATTTTCGAGAATTTTAAGCACTTTGTGGTCGTTTTCGATGTGATGTTGTAGTTGTTTTATGAGTGCTTCACATTCTTTCACTCTTAAGTGCCTGAAAGCTTTGTAATTTTTTTGCTTCAAGCGCAGAGATCACCTTCACATAGAAATTTTTTGTTTAACAAACCATTTATCGATGTTGGCGAGAATTATTACTCCCAGTTCCTTCATCTGGTCCGAGCATCTCTTATCGCCGAGAAGCTCCTTTATAATCTTTTCGCCGCCTTCACGTGCCACGATGGGACAAGTTTTGCCCATTTCCGTCGTTGTTTTATTAGCTACGATCCACAAGTCAAATAGTTTAACCTCAGGCTTTGTCCACTGTGTTAAGTTCGCCACAAGGTTTTGTGATATTAAATGGCGTCCAGAGTTGCAGTCATTCACACCCCATTTTTTAATAAGCTTCAAATAAAATTTTTAAATGAAGACAGTTACAGAAATTATGCGCTCCGTCATTGTGCTTCTGAATACAGGAAGCATCTTCCAAGTCTCGGCGCAATCGAACAACTCTATTACGATCAATGCCGCACCCGATGATACATTGACTGATTTGAACTTTCGTTCGGCCAAATCTCTGAAATTATTGAAATAACGCGAGAAATAAAATATTTCTCACAGAAGAAGGTTGACGGAGTCTTCGCACAGCAATTCGTGTCCAATTGGCAGGCTGCTTAGACAGTATTTAATGGCGACCAATGCGTCCGCAGTCAGTTTGTCTTCGTCGTCGTACATGCTTGCATATTGCATGGCGAGTTGTGGACCACCAGCGTTCACGAACCGATTTTTGGTTTCTTGGCCGTCTAATCTTCTTTCTTTCTTTTTCTTTTGAAGACTCACTAGTGACATTGGCGAGAACTAGCCATCCCCATCGCATAGCTTCGCAACATTTTGACTCTTGTAGTTTCTGTCTAAGCATTGCAACAATCAACTGAAAGTGACAGTTGAGGAAGCACAAATAATGTAAACCTCAATAATTCCTAATCTTCCAAAAGCATCGTAACTATCGCGAGTTTCACTCAGAATAAGATCGTTAAATTTCCTAAGAACGCTAATCAGCGCCTCTTCGTTTTTCAAATTATCTTGCAGAAATTGTGCCAGCGACTTGCATTTGTTTAGCTTTGCATTCCTACGGTCGAAATGTTAATGATGCAGTTTGTCAGCCAACCATTCGCCAAGGTTTCTGATGATGGTCTCAATCAATTCTCTTAATTTTCCGGTACATTTCTCGTGGCGAAGGAACTCGAAAATCTCAGCGCCTTCTCTTATCAACATCGCACAATATTTGCCTTTCTCGGTGCACGTTTTGTTCGCGAGAAACATCAAGCAGAAAAGCTGCTTCTCAGGTTTTGTCCAATCGGATGCGTTCTCGAGGAACCACCCCAAAGACGAGTAACTAACCGTAGTGGGGACGTTGATATCCCAGGTTTCCATGATCTATTTTGATTCCCAGTCACCGGTGTGCAACTCACATTCGTTAGTTGAAGTTTTACGCTGGCGTTAGTAGTCTTAAGTGGTTTCCAATCGTCATCACTGCAGTCGAGCAAACATATTAAAGAGATCAATGCACAAAGGTTGATACTCTTTGGAGCACAATGCTTTTCGGCTAGATTTCTGAGAAAGCATTAAAACAGGAGTATTGATCTCACAACAAAGCGTCCAGAATTTCGTCGCTTAAAAAACGATGCCTTGTTTCTTTTTTTATTAAACAGTTCGAAACCGCTTCCAACGCATCAAGCACGATACTTTTGACGTCGCCATATTTTGTCTTGTACCTGAGGAAAAGTTTGCCCACATCAGCAGCCACTAAGCGGCTAGCGTTTTTGGAGTGATCTAAAATTGTTGTACTCATTAGATTCGCTCTTCGTCTTACAAGCTGCATTGCGAAGTATCGACCAGAGAAGTTGCATTACTTTGAGGTTTTGTGAGCCTTGAAGTTTTCGTATTAGCAAATCAACAATCAGCTATAAAAACATTTTTATACTATTAGGGGGTTCCGGAAAGTAATCGAAATGGCTCCATATCTTTTTTATTTTTTCACTTTAGGGGGCCCGCCCAGGGAATGAAATGTAGTACATCCCCTAACCAATCTCCACGCCAAGTTTGAGCGTGTGATGTTGCTTCCCGTGCAAGAAACGGTCGAAAATATAGACTCTCCGGCAGGGTCCGAAATTCGATTAAAAATCACAGAACGTTGTCTCGTGGCGCCAATGGTGCCACGTGATA